>JNET01028495.1:0-10361 GCA_000697455.1 Basidiobolus heterosporus B8920 | reverse complement strand
AGCGGGATTCTGTGAAAGGATGTGTTTAGGCTCGGTAACAACAAAGCGACCAGACCCAACTACATCATTTTGAGTTAAACGGGCGTGATTCTCTTCGAGTTTGACCATCCTTTCGTTGAGAAGACATATTAAGTTTTGAATCTGTGATTAAGGATTGGTTAAGGGATGCTCATATGTTTGAGAATTCATACACACATTATATATAGGATTGGTACTGTATACCTTTGCGATAGACAATTGAAATGTTCGTGCGTCAGGAATGTTGATGGCAACTTCCTCTTCGGGATATTCAGTATCATTAAGGTTCCGACCTAACTCGTAGCTGTTTACCTTCTACTTTGCTGTAAATTGAGGCGTGGCAACATATTAAGAACGTACCAAGTGACGGAGTCCAGCATAAACGTGTACATATCCCTTAAGAGTTTAACCTATTAGCTCATAGCTTTATCCTTGCTGGCTTCGATGTAAACTTACCGAACGTTGTCCAACAGGCGCGGGGTGGTTTTGTATACTTTACCAAGAGATGCTTTACAGCGGCATGTCAGCGGTATAAAAGTACTATTTAAGTTGGTTTAATACAAGTCGTTGGTGGAAAAGACTATCATATGATAACCTTCCAAGATCAAAGCCAGAATTAGAGGTCAACAAGTCTTCTCCAAGCTGTACTTGTTCGCTTTTGCCTTTACATGAACACTTAGTGTAAAGTTACTGGAGCAAAATGAGGATACAAGTCTCTCACCATAAAGAGACACGGCATTCAACTCGCGAGTAGCACATACCCAAGCAAAGGAATCCCCAACAATGGTACGACACGAGTTGCATTGAAATACTAAAGGTGCAGAGATATCTTGAGAAACAGAATCTCTATCAACTTCGGCAGAAGCTTTATTCATCGATGTCATATTATTTTCGGCTTGAGGTGACCAAGTGGAGGATTCTGTCTTTTTCTTTGAGTTAAAAACTGAGGAACCAAGCATAAGCTCTGTGAGGTCAGTTATCCAGCTAAAGCTATGTTAGTGGTTTGTTGGATTTGAGGACAGTTATTCCAACATGTTGGACGAATTGCAACTTCATAATATTTGGTTGTCTAGAGAATCTAATAATTAGAGATTCAAATATATTATTGACTTCAACAATTGGTTAAATGGCACTATCATCTTTCACCTAACCTTAACGTACTCCAATTTGGCATATATTCTATATACATTTCAAAAATAGAATTACCGCTCCTTTTTTTCGATATTGTTCGCCGCATTTTATCGAATTCTAAATCCAATTAATTGTAGCCGAAGGAGAAAAAAAGTCTCATGTAAATTGGTAGAAACAGTCTTGAAGTTAATCATATACATAAACACTCTTCGTAGCCCACTTGACCCTTTCATTGCCGTAAGTAAAATGACCTTAACTAGATCTGATGGACGTGCAGGTGACGAAATTCGCCCGCTATATTGTTCACAAGGTCTGTTAAACCGCGCTGATGGTTCAGCTCGTTTCGAACATGGTACGGATCAGGTTTTCCTTTCACTCGCTGTCAGGATTTTTCACTTAACGCTTTACAATCGACAGGGAAATCGGCAGTACTTTGCGGAATCCACGGGCCAATGGAGGTCAGACTCGCTCAGGAGCAGCTTGATAAGGCTACCGTAGAGGTGGTTTTTCGACCTATGGTTGGTTTACCCAGCACACGAGAAAAGAAATATGAGGCGGTGATAAGACGTACTTTTGAGAACGCCATTCTAACTGGTTTACACCCTCGTACTCTGATGCAGTTGAATATACAGATATTATGGGACGACGGTTGTGTAAGTAAATATCTTATTCTTTGGCAAAGGTATTGAAACTAAAACCAAGTATTATACTTGTCTATGACAATATATAGGCTCTTGCTACCGCAATCAACGCTGTAACTTTAGCTTTAATCGATGCGGGAATCCCAAGTAAAAGCATTATCTCTGCTTCCACTTGTCTAATCAACGAAATGGGGGAACTGATTATCGACCCTACAGCAAAGGAACTTGAGGTAAGTTACTAGTGAGGTTTTCTTAACTCTGTGTGTCCACTTAAAATTAAGAAAATGACAGGCCCCCCATTCCTCTCTTCATACTTTTGCCTTTGACAGTGCTACACAGGCTGTTGTATTTTCGGAGTCTATCGGCTCTTATACTGAAGAAGAATACTTTAGCTGCTTAGAGTTGTGCTCTGCTGCAAGTATTAAGATTCAGGGTTTCCTTCGAACAGCTTTGGAGAAAAAACTTGAAAAGGAAAACCAATACTGAAGACGCAATCAGACATCATTTATAGAACAGAGAGATACAAGTAATCAACTCCCAACTAGTAATGTTTGTGCAGTGTATATGAAAAAGACTATCGTGAGACAATGTAAAGTTAACCATTCTATCCATGGATTCATCAAATCCTCGATATTAGATTTGTAATACAGTACCAATCAGTGATTTTCATCAATTCTTTGACAGTCTACTATTTCAATTACCTTCAATCGCTTTAGCAAATAAATCCCACTTCAACATGACTTCACTTCGTACTTACGCGGTAGTTTCCTTACTTTTCACAGCGTCTTATGCATTATCTTTGTTCGCGATATTTAGCAACACCTGGCTTCATTTCAGAACACCAGAGCCTTTCAGATTTAACGAGAGCTATGGTCTGTGGAAAAAATGCGACATATTTGGGCAATGCAGATACTTCCCTGATGATTCAATAGGAGATTGCAAGGAGTACAATTTCTGTACAAAGTGGCATGTTGCCCAAGCCAGTATGGCTATATCCGGTTTCCTTGGTGCCACGGTATTGATTGTTTTGCTTGGGCTTTTGTTCGCTAGCTATGCTCAACAATATAAGGGATGGCGTTCGGTCGCATCGCTTCTTACTTTACATGGTAAGCATTATGCTCCACAGTGGATTCTTTGTTGTTCTGTATGTATTGATCTACTTTACTATAGCTGCCTGCCAGATCATCTCCACGCTTTTTATTCATGATCTTTATAGCAGTTCCTCCCGCTTTTATTTCGGCACTAATTACGATATATCCTTCCTCTTCTGCATCGCCAGTTGGATAATTGATGTTATTTTGGCGGTAGCTTTAACTTTAGTGGCCATTACTAGCCCACCTGCCTATTACCCTCTATAATAGGTGCAGATTTTTTTGTCAGAGCTCAAATCACTTCCATCATCTAGCCTATACAACTGATGATTTACTGGCATAAAGTCTACGCATTTATACAATCATTCCTACTATCTACGCGATAATATATTCTATCTATTACAATAGATGAATCATGTATAAGCTGAACCAAATGAACCCTGAAATTTGATTCGAATTGTTACACCCCAAATACCATAAAACATCCCAAAGCCCAATAATAAAATACGTGTCAGTACCTTTTTTATTCCATTCTAGCTTTCTTCTGGAACCCTTACCCTTCGTTTTGCAAATATGTCTCCCGTTGAGAAAACCCCCAACAATGAACCCGACAATACCGAAGAGTGAGCTTTTCTCTCTTCAAGTTGACTTGAATCTTTCAATTATTTACCAACATCTTGTGTTCTACTTTCTAGATTAGAGAACAAAGTAGACTCACAAGAAGAGAACTTTACCGATACAACCAGTCGCAAGCGTGAAAGAAGTGAGGAGGTCGAGGTAAGTTGACCGTTCACGGAGCCCTGAAAACTCCGAAAATCTCTTGCATGTAATAACACATGATTGTTTCGTATCTAAAGGAGGAGGTTGGTCTACCCGCGAAGAAGTAAGTATCCCCAAATCGCTGAGACGGATTCAGTCTTTTTTACATAAATCTAACATAAGTTTTCTCCAACTTTTTAGATCGTATGCATTTATTCTTTATATATGGATTGAAAGTCCAGTTACTTAAAAACGTTCATTCGTTTTGATTTTTAGTCGCGAAGCCTCAGCCGAGGGTGTAGAGGATTCTTCTGAAGCCAAGAATATCGAACAGCCCTCGCAAGTTAATGGAGAAGAGACTGTGGAGGAAAACAAGGATTTAAAGGATTCCAAGGAAGAGACTGAACCAACAAAAGAAAAGGAAGATAAATTACCAACAGAAGAGAAAAATTCGGAATTAAAAGAAACCACTTCCGAGGATTTACAGAAGGAAGATAACAAGCCAACATCGGATGATAACACCAAACCTGAGAAGCCTGATACCAATGGTGAAAAACCAAAATCCATTTTTGGATCCAAATTTAGTGGATTCTCTTTCGGAAGTACCACTTCCAGTGGAACCTCCATATTTGCTAGTACCGATGACAAACCGGCTTCATTTGAATCGTTGCTCATGTCTGGCTCATCAGCATTAGATACCGAGGAAAGCAAAGAAAGCACTACGGCAAATAATGAGATTGGTCAAGGAATCACTCCTAAAATAGATCTCCAAAAAGTTGAAGGTAAATCTTTACGCAAGAATTTTACGACATTTCATTGGTATTGCAGCGCTAACATTGATATGTTCTAGTTACCACTGGCGAAGAGGGTGAGGACACACTCTATCAAGTAAGTTGCTTATAATTTGTATGCTTTAGGTGAGGTTTCATTAACCCCAGTACTTGTTGTACCCATCTACTTTAAGGTCAGAGCTAAATTATTTGTCTTGGATGCAGAGACAAAGGGATGGAAAGAGCGTGGAATTGGCTCATTGAAGCTGAATGTTAAACAAGACGACAAGAAGAGCGCACGTTTAAGTGAGACATATTTACTTTCACTACGCATTGGTAGCATTTTCTAAATTGACCAATCTTTAGTCATGCGTACAGAAGGGGTTCTAAAAGCCATTCTAAACGTTGTCATCTTTGCTGACATGAAATGTGAAATGGTTTCCGACAAGTACGTAAGGATTGTTGCGCTCGAAGAGGGCCACAAGATCGTTCAATACACCATTAAGGTAATTAAGAACAATCTGTCTTCAACAATGATGTACGCATACTTAAGCTCATCCTTTAGGTTGGATCGAAGAACTCGGCCGAAGAACTTTGCGATGCAATTGAAAGCGTCAAGAGCTCTCTTACTGGAGCCTAATTTTCACTTGGCTATGTTGGTCCACCATAATATGTATAGAATATGAAAATAGTACTTTTGCAAATAGATTACCCATGCTTCAGTCATAATTGTCATGTTCGTTAAGTTGGTTGTATTTCGAGGTCTTCATTTTGGTTCATATTGTAAATGACCAGTTGATTTGGAGAAAATGAAATCAAGAATAGCTAGTTGAAGGTGTTGTGACAGGGACTTTAGTAAATATTGTTTGAAGGATACGCGATTGATCCCCATTGACTCGTTTATGATCTGACGATCTTGGAACTCACCATATATAGGTATGGAACAGTGTTCCTGAGATCGGTGCTGCTCCTTGAAGTTATTATGTGTTATTCGACTTCGCCCAGTAATACGTTAGGGTCAGGGTTAGTAAAGACTAAGGGGTGCTCTACAACTAGGCCAAGAGTTTACTCGAAAAGAGTTTAAATAGCGCAAGATGGACCAAAGCCTACTTTTTTCTTGCCATGTCTTGTATTACCACTTCATCCTAAACATAAGATGCTCTTTGGTGTCGTTCCACTATACATTCTCAGTGTTCTTCAGTATTCCTCAGCATCCTCTCAGTCCAAAGATTGTGCTTACCTGATGAATTCCTTTTTCTCCAACGTTTTTGTTGAGCTGGGTGATATTGAATCCTACCATAAGTATTGCTGTATACTCCCAGGGATTATGTGTGAAAATAACCGCATTACACAACTAGTGTTTATGGGGAATGTCACTGGCCGGTTACCTGACGATCTTGGAGAATTGGACTACCTGTCAGTTGTTTCATTTGCCGACACCCAAGTTACCGGGCCCATACCTCCATCTATCAGCAACTTGAAGCGACTCAGATATCTGTAAGGAAGGTTCATTTCATTAAATAGATGCCTTTCCTAATATATCCCGTGTATCCCGTGTATCCCGTGTATCTCTTAGATCCCTCACTCGGTCTAAATTCTCGGGTACTCTCCCTAAGGCTATGTTTGATCTGCCTCTAGAATATCTGTAAGTGCCATGATGTGTGTATATGCATGCAAGTATGTAACTGACCAGTGTTTTCAGAAATTTAAATGACAACCAGCTTAGTGGCGAGATACCTGGCACAATATCAAAGCTGACAAACGCAGTATTTATGTAAATAATTCTCTCTTCATTACGACTGGTTAACTGGTCTCTAATTTCTTCCTATTCAGTGGCCTGAGCAATAACCATTTTACCGGTGCTCTTCCACCTTTTAAACTGATCAACGATGGTATTTGCCAGCTTGATGGCAATAATATCACATGCCGCAGTACAGGAGCACCAAAGTGCACCTCAATGAACTCAATATCTGTGTGCAAATCTGGTATTGAATTATCTCATAGATATTAATCAAGCCGTTCTTTGTTCACCTTAATCCTATAGAGTCAAACCAGAATATCCTCTCAAAAACGGTTCCTCTATGGGCGATTGCACTTGTCGTCATGGGCTCGTGTACTTTGCTAATCTTACTTGCATTGATAATATGGCTCTACTGCAGAAGGAATGATATTGGTGAGCTCCTAAATCTTCCATTTGGCCTATGATCAGACACTAATGCTCGAAAACTCGTACTTAGGTATATTTTCCCAAAGAACGCCACCCAATCTTGACGACGAAGGAAGCTACGAACATCCCGAGTCTAAACGGATTACGACACCATCGAAAGAAATAGCCAGCCAGTGTCAAACCTCGGATGATTGTGCCAATTATACAGGCAGACTCGATGAAAACAACTCGCTGGATAACCTTAATATTCGTCAAGGCTTATCATCCGCTAGCATTACAAACAGATCAAATACATTTACCAAAAGAGGAACCGAATATACAGATGATCAACCAAGACCAACATCGTATATCCCTCATGATTCTTCCCCAGGTGTCTCTTACAAAAAAATCCGAATCTCTGCAGACTCCAGCGACATAATAAGTGTATTTCCCAAGCCCCCTGATACTGACATGTTGAAGACTCTACCCAGTTATAGTGTTAGAGCCAAATCATCAGGACTCATAGAGACGCTTGTTGGACAATCCACAAACACTGATAAAACAGACCCAAGCCAGAGTCATACTAATAGAGCACTGGAGAATACGTTCGATCCAATACTCCGTAAAATCTTGACACAATCCCATTCGACCGTACCGCCAGTACTCTCATATCGAACAACTAACGGCACTGTGGACAGACCTAAAAGAAGATCGAAATTGGCCCACATCACCGTGCCACAAGAACCCCCACTAGGATATCCACCGCACTCTTACGCTAGAACTCAACATGTCACTGATTTTTACCAGTCCAATAATAGCATTTACCACCATGACCCACGATCCTACCGTTATACCACGGGCTATTGATAATTACCATCGCAACATTTCCTCTTTGTCTCCAAAAAAACTAACTGCAAAATTCAATTCATGTGACCTCTACATGATTTTTCTTTTTTTTCTCTAACTCTTAACCAGCTAGACCAATCATTTCGACAGGTCCTGAAATTAAATCCCCTCTTTTTGACCAAGTTTTTTCCTTCTCTTCCTCCTACCTGACAGGTTGCTCCTTTTTTAAAATGTAAGTTCAAGCTAGCGTATATAGATAAATATATTTTACTTTACACACCACATTCGACAAGTAGTTTCGTAAGGTTGAACTAAATTGTTCTGTTTACTGGAAGTAAAGCCTGTGACAAAGCAGTGAGGCAATTTTGTCAACCAATTCATTGATACTTTTTTTCTTGGGGAAACATCAGTCACCAGCACAACACACTACTGATTAACAACCATTTGACAATGCTTTCTTAAATTCCCAAATCAACCAACCTCTACTACCAAAAGCTCCCATCTAACAACCAATTTTTTAAAGGGTTTCTTTGAGCAGTCAGAAGCGTTTGGCCGCTAGCGTCCTTAAGTGCGGTAAAAGAAAAGTCTGGATTGATCCCAACGAAGTTAACGAGATCGGCAACGCTAATTCTCGTGAGTAGTCTTTTGCTTGTATTTCTGATGTATGTCGTATTATTTACCTTATTTCATTATCTATCAGGTCAAAACATCAGAAAGCTTATCAAAGATGGTCTCATCATCAAGAAACCCAATGTTGTCCACTCCCGCTTCAGAGTTCGCGAAAAGCTCGCTGCCAAGCGTAAGGGACGTCACACTGGTACTGGTAAGCGCAGAGGTACTGCTGAGGCTCGTATGCCTACTCAAGTTCTCTGGATGCGTCGTCAACGTGTCTTGAGACGTATGCTCAGAAAATACAGAGAGTCTGGCAAGATCGACAAGCACTTGTACCACTCCCTTTACATGAAATCCAAGGGTAATGTCTTCAAGAACAAGCGTGTCCTTATGGAGTTCATCCACAAGGCTAAGGCCGAGAAACTCAGAGCTAAGCTTATTGCTGATCAAGCTGAGGCCCATCGTCTCAAGGCTAAGGCTGCTCGTGAACGCCGCGCTGAGCGTATCCAAGCCAAGAAAGAGGCTGTTCTTGGCGAGAACTAAGTTAGTTTTCCGAGCATTTTGAGAACGATTGCTGGAATATTAATAAAGTCTTCATAGTACAATATTTTTGGATTTTCGTTGTCTATTATTTCATATACGCACGCCGAATTGTGAGATTCCCTATTCCATTGTTTACATAGTTCGGTAACCTTGTGCTTATCTGGACTCTTGTCATAAACTATTTGCCTACATATGCATCACGTGATCGCAGCCTTTCGAATGATCCCCTGGCAAATGATTTTTTTTGCAAATCTATGGAAGGTGTCAATCAATAAATCTAGTCAAGTTTTGGCAAAAGAACCTCCTTTTCCACCTGGCCTGGTAGACGTGCAAAATGGTAAGCTAGCGTCAAACTAAGTAGATATACAATACATTATGTAATATCAAGACCCTTTCGCTAGTTAATAGACCTGAAGTGTTAACTAGTATTCGAATTTTGAGGATGGATGGATGGATGGATATATACATATCACTAGACAGATTTCTATGAAGAATACATTCTAAGACTTTCTAAAAATCTATTCTAGTCTCTCGTCGTTCCCGATAAGAATCAGTTCCAACACATTCTCCGTCTTCTCAATACCAACATTGACGGTAGAACCAAGGTCGTCTTCGCCTTGACTTCCATCAAGGGTGTGGGTAGACGTTACTCCACCATGGTCTGCAAGAAGGCCGATATCGACCTTACCAAGAGAGCCGGTGAGCTCACCAACGAAGAGTTGGAACGTATCGTCACCATCATCCAAAACCCCCTTCAATACAAGATCCCCAAGTGGTTCCTTAACAGACAAAAGGATATCGTTGATGGCAAGTACACCCAAGTCTTGGCTAACGGTCTTGATAACAAGTTCCGTGAAGATTTGGAACGCATGAAGAAGATTCGTGCCCATCGTGGTCTCCGTCACTACTGGGGTCTCCGTGTCCGTGGTCAACATACCAAGACTACCGGCAGAAGAGGAAGAACCGTTGGTGTCTCCAAGAAGAAGAGTAAGTAAAATACCTTTAGCACTACCAAAATAATGCTAACATCTTTATTTTCATTTAGACTAAATCTCTTGAAACTGCCAATTATTGCTTTTGCTTGTATTGGTTTTTATCAATATCTTTTCATACTATGAATAAACTCATTCTTGGTAGTCAAGCACTAGTTATTCATATTACTTGGATTTTGTCAATTATCTCGTCAATTATAAATGCGTTCATCTGCATTCACCTGTATACTCAGGATTCATTGGCTATGTGAGTTGCTACTGAGAATCTATATATATAATGTAGTTGAAATCAAAGCTTGTCATACGATGAAAGAAAATTTCTTCTACCCCTGAACTTGACGAGACTACGTCATTTGTTGATATGAAAAGAGAAGCATAACATCTCTTGCTCAATTATGTATTCTTCACTTAATAAAAACCCTGCTCATCACTTATTTCCGAATCACAAGCCTAGTCGTCCGCGAACGCTAGGTTTCGCCGAGTTCCATGCCGCCCATTTTCCCCCGCATGTTCCTTTTTTCAGAAGCCTCGTGAATCCATATAACAATGGCTCTTATCCGAACAATTCATGGTCTCAAGGCGGTAACCAACAAACAGAAGAATACTTCAATACACATAATGACTACGAAGAAGAGCTAGCCTCATCCGAAGAAACTGGCGAGGTCGAGGAAGTCAGCTTCCAGTTAAGTGAAGAAACTATTGCGATGTTTGCTTTCTCTGCGAGACACCGAATAGAAAGTGAGTCATCCATTCCTTATGAGTATAATCTCTTCCTTATGTTGACATATTTGTTTCTAAAGGGGATGCTGAAA
>JNET01028460.1:0-10355 GCA_000697455.1 Basidiobolus heterosporus B8920 | reverse complement strand
TTAGAATGTGCTAAGAAAGGTCCTAAGAGCATGTGTATAAAGTTTGGGTCATCTGAATATGTTTGAGAAAGTCAAGTACTCTGGATCCTTCCAAGTTAGTGAAAATAATCGAAGTAAAACCCAAGTGAGAATTTTGGGTGAGAGGAAATTGGTGAGTAAATGTAACAAGGGTTTGATCAAGTATGAATAATTAAGTGCTAAATTATGTGAATTTCAGCACTTTCAACCACTAAGCCAGCTTGTCAAGCAATTAAGGAGGTAATATGATTAGGAAAGCAAATGAGTAACCCAGACTATAGCCTATACACCCATCAGCATCCATAAACACGCACAAATCCATAAATGAAGCAATATAATGTGGGTTAGTTTATTTGAGGAAATAATTTGAACTCATGAGGGCTTAGGACGCATTATTATCATGGCACAGGTATAAATCCGAGGATTTGTTTAGCCCAGGTTTTGGTGATACTTCTATCCTATCCATCGTCTACTGCCACTGCAACTCTATTTTGTAGCTTGTCTAGTCAACGACACTCACCAAAATATCTGTGCCATTCTAAGTTCAGAGTCTTTTAGGAAGTGACATGTCCTTGTTCAGTAAAATCAAAAATGTCATTCAGAAGGAGCAGCATAAATACACTGCTCCTTCTATGTCCTCGTCACTTCTTCCCGACTCCTTTGCTTTAACCGAAGTAAGTGAATAGAGAGTAATTGGTTAGCTTCAATCTATGTTCACGTACATTCCTGTCTATCTTCGTTAGTTAGCCCAATATGGACTTCCAAGTATAGTCTCTACCTTGGCTTACGACCCAGTCCAGAGTTTACTTGCCGTAGGTATGTTTCGAAAGAGTTTCCCTTAAAATTGAAAGAAACTAGTTAACTGATGATATCGTGGGTGTGTTGATCTCTTAAAGGAACGTTTCAAGGAACCATATTGTTGTTTGGAAAACCAGGGATTACCGCACATCTTTCCTTACCGGAATCTGCGGCGATACTGTTCCTTGCTTTTCAAGTAGGAGAACCTCGTTTGGTAACCGTTGACAGTCATCAGAACCTGGTTGTATTCAATCTCGATTCCTTCGAACCTAGTTTTACCTACAAGCTCAATTCACCAACTAGTTGTATCAACTTGTTACCCGGCACCGAATATTTATTGCTTGGTCTAAGGACTGGACGCATAGAGATGTATAATATCAGCAGAGGTTTCAGGTCTGGCTATACCGTTGAAACTAGTCAGATTCTACCCGATAATAACGAAGCCATTCAACTTCGCGTAATAACACTGCAAGCGCATCCTATCGACAGTAACCAACTACTTATAGGGTATTCTTCAGGTTTGATCGTTCTTTGGGACTTGAGGTCACGCCGAGTTATAAAATATTATCAGTATCAGGGCCCTTCCTCATTAGCACCAAAATTTTGGCACTTTAAGGAAAATGATCTCAGTGGTCACTACACAGGGCATCTCACGGTTGTTACCTGGAGACCTGATGGAACCCAGTTCCTGTCGGGCTATGATGATGGAACCATTGTCTTTTGGGATGTCAAAAGTGAAAAAAAGCCTTTGCTTGCGCGGACCATTTCTGACCCGGATCTGAGTGTGAATCAAGAAGAGAACGGGAAAGCTCCCTCACGGAGCGCTCCCAGCAAACGGGAACCAATCTTCAAAGTCCTGTGGTGTTCTGTGACTGACTCTGAGGATACCTACATTGCCGTAGCCGGTGGCTCGTTAAATCAAGATTTGAGAGGGATCCGAATTTTCGACTATCACACCAGGGATTACAGAGCGCCTCGTCGCTTAAGAATGTTGACAGTTTCTGAAGACTTGGCTGATTTCTTCGTTTTCCCTAAGGAATCGCCGTGGTTCAACGGGGCTCGTGATCCAGCGACCATTGCAATCATCATCCCCAGTGGTGCAGTCAGGTTGTATGAATTCAACGCAGGCTTTTCCACGTGCAGTGTCCCTCCGGAGCTACAGTGGTTAGATCCCCGCATCGCTACAGCCAAGCTGATCACCAATTGCCCCGACTATCTATACAAGAATCTTGTCTTTGGCTAGCAACAACCCATGTCTTACGGAGGAGTGGTCAAGGGCGGGATTCAAGTGTGTTCGGACTCAGGCAACACGAAGAAGCTCATGCTGACCATACACCAGGATGGGTCCCTTCGTATTTGGCGATGCACAGAATCTACTTTGATTCTTCTGAAGCACATCACTTTCATACCTGGGAGCATTCATCCCACCATATCCAAATCGCGGATTTCTTTCGTAGACCCGTGCTTTGAGAATGGCCAGATGGTGATTGGATTCAACTCTGGCCATGTGCTCCAGTATTGGTTCAAGATGAATGAAGACGAAACATCCAATTTCCATTACGCAGGTGAGGATTCTCCAATTCACCGAGACAATCTATCTAACCGGCAGTATATGGAACAACCCGCCTTACCCTTGAGAAAGGCGACTACCATTGCGTCCCATGGCTACACCACTGACCCTGCTATCTCGCCTCAAAATAGATTGAGATCTTCATCTCAGCCAGTACCTGGCACTTCGAAAGAAGCCTCTTTAGAACCCCAGGTCTTGGATGTTCCTCCACGTACAACATCTCTTTCTGTGGAATCACACGTTGCCGATGCTAATGAACATGAGCTGAATACGCCCTCTAGCGATACACAGGTAAATATCATGAAGGGTCAACTTCACTCGGAGCCGCAAATAAATGACACTATGTCGGAAGAGCGCCAAACGTCTACGAGTGTCCCAACTAATCCCTTCTTGGACGAAGAAGAATCCAGCCCCAAAAACAGCCCGCCCAGCACTACTCCTCACTCAAGTCCTAAATGTGGCTCAGAACCCATCCATCCAGCTGCATCCACTGATGAGAGATTAGAGGATACTAGTGCCAGGCTATCATCTCAAAAAAACAGTCAGACTACTCATGCCAGTGAATCCACGAATGAAAAAGACCCTGCAGTAGGCCAGGCCGAGAGTATTCGCAGCAACAATACTTTACCCCAACAGCCAAGCGATCCCTCGGATGATGCCTTACCTATACAACCTAACGGAACCGATGACTGTGGTTCTCACAAGAGTCTAGTAGATGCTACCAATGATAACACCACTCTGCCCAATACTCCATCCAAGCATAGTATGAGTGAGAATAGTGAAGATCAGGGATTTACCGGTCTCCTGAAGCTCTCGCCAAACTACCTTAACACCGGATCATACCCTTTGGTCCCTTCACTGTTGATTAGATGCCATCAAGGAACCGTTAACAATGTTGTTTCTACTGAAATAGGGCTGTAAGTGATGATTGTTTACTGAACTACTGGTAGAGAAGTCTAACTGAAAGTTCCATAATAGGCTCGCGTTAAGTGATGAGGAAGGAACCTTGAGTATAGTCGACACTATTGGCCAAAAGCTTGTCTTTTACCAGGACTATAGTGGTATACTTTCGAACGGAATATTCCGCTACGTTGTAGAGATGTGTGTTACTTACCAGTTTGACTTTTACAGATCAGTCGCAGCTCATGGAGACAGATGTTAGCACAGAAGCTTACAGTATCAATAGTGTGGCTGTAGACAGGATAACTGCTATGATGTTTGTCGAGTCGTTCACCCAGGAGACTGGTAAGGCTTCTTATTAGCTGTATGACTAGACCAAGAAGACTAACTATCTCATTCACCAGATCAACCGGGCATTAAGCTGGTCACCGGTTCATTCCGTGGGGTCTTCCGTGTTTTCAATGTCCATCTTAACGATGATATATATACTGTATCCGAAGGTAGTATTAAATTCACTTCAGCGTAATGATGTTTATACTGAGCTCCTGCTTTAGATGTGGTATTCAGAACCAAAGACAAATCACCAGCCATATATGTCAACGTGGTTAACATGAAAGGCTTACCACAGCGGCCATCTAAATATAAACAAAGGGAAGATTCTATCGAGGACTTGGAACATGCACAAAGTGATGGCTCAAAGCATAAACAAAAGGTTGAATCCCATTACTTCATATGCTGCACTGAGGAATCTATCATGATCCATCTGAATTGTTCGGCGACCAGGCTTCACAAAAGCATAATCCAAAAAGAAGATGGCAAAATCATAAAAGCTTCGATTTCACGCTATCAGGGTATGCCTTTAAAAACCTCACTCACTCAGTAACCATTGAACCTCATCTCTATCCGGTCTAGATCAAAGCTGCTTTGTAGTTCTTACCAGTACAGGACTGATCAAGATCTTTACATTACCAAAGCTTGCTCATATTATCGATATCCCCATTTCTAACTACATCCCTGAAAGGTAAAAACTACGATTGGAATTTCTTTGTAGCAAAGCTAAAGCTTCAGTACTCTAGGCTTAAAGATAGCGTCATAACTGATGATGGACGTATCCTTGTATCAACAGCACAATACCAATTTCGAGAATACTCCTTTTTTAAAGAGAATTCTTTGTAAGTATCACCTCAAGCTTGCCGGAACTTGGATATTAGCACTTACGCCAAATCTATGAAGCATCAATCTAGTGCCCAAGGTGTGTCGCTTATATAACAAAGCAAAGAAGGCTCCTGAGAAACCTACCCTCAATAGTACCTGGTGGTTTGGAGGAAATGAGTCGGCTTCTTCCTCTGAAATCAATGAACTTCGTATGTTGTTTGTCAAGAGTTACAACACCATCAACAACGACTAACGTGAATACTCTTAGTTGGCCAAGGTTTCTTGGATAGGAAAGCGAAACAAAGAGAACAGACACAGAGTAATCGAACTCAAGACGAGATTCAGAGTACCTCCAGTGTTCTCGCGGATGCTGGCCGTATGTTGAATGAACGTGGAGAAAAACTCAGCCGTCTGCAAGATACTGTCGCCAATATGGAGGCCTCCTCCGCTGGATTTTTGGCAGATATCCAAGAGTACAACAAAAGGATGGCGGCAAAGAAATGGTATCAACTTTGACATCCTACTCACAATTCACAATTCACACCACTATGTACTATCATTCCCCTAAACCACTTTCAGCAGCATCGATACCTTTCCATTACTTCCTTCCCTACAATTCCATTACCCGTACGACAATATGCAGAGAATGAACTGATTATTTTTATGTATTGAATGAGACAAGGGGAGGAAGGAGAACAAACACCACTAATTGATGACTAACTCCATAAAGGTTGTGTCTAACCAACGATCAAACTTGAATCCAACATGATGGAAAGTCCCGACTAATGAAAAGCCGAGTTGTTCGTAAAGTTTTAGCGAAGCGGTATTTTCGGTGGTGATTCCAGCTGCATGAATGAATAAATCGAGTTGTCAATACATAGACCGCAGTACTCTTGAATACTATATTTATCTGGCACAAATCCGTGCAAACCTACCAATTATGTTGCAAAAGCCGGCATCTTTTCCTCGTTGAATGATTTCGCGCATCAGTGATTTTCCGAGACCGCGACGACGATAGTCTTGGTGAATGTAGAGTGAGACTTCAGTTGTGCTGTAGAAAATCAAGATCCCGGATTAGATTAACAGTGTATAGATGATATTTAGCCGATTTTTTAAACCTTTTGAACGCAGGCTTATCCCGGAACACTCCCAAGCAACAGTAACCTGCTACTCTTCTTTCCGCCGTAGAGTTGTCGATAGCCACAATAACCGGATAGCCTCTACTCTTCAACATATTGAACCAAGCCTGTCGGTCCTCCAGAGTCTTTTCTTCATATTCAAAGATGGAAGTGCTATGAAGAATTTCCCAGTTAAAAATCTCCAAGATGCCGGGCACATCAGTAAGTTGGCAATCCCGAATTTCCAGTTGGCTCAGTTCAGACATTTACTATATAAATAACACAGCCCAAGCAAGTCAAAGTCGTAGCTGCTTTACATATTCTCGTCTTCCCTTTATAAAATTTTCTCCGGGATATACATATTTTGTGATAGGTCACTGGGCTTATTTATCTGGTGAGGATTCATTATAAAGAGTCATTGAGTCAGACATACATATTCATAGTTGAACAGAATTTCAATGATTAGTTGCAAATTAAATTAGACGTAATTTTACTTTCTGATTTACTTGGGAATTCTACGTAAAATAGCTCATTCATTGTTATAGTGTGATGTTTAGTGCTTATCTTACACCCACCTCTTTGCTTCATTTTATTACCCAACCATGTCCAGAAACTCCTCCAAGTGGACTCTAGATTTCTCTTCTCTAGATAATTCAAGGTTCTGTTTTTTCTAGAGAAATTCCTATAGATCGGTATCTTGTTTAACTCTGACTGATATTTACTTTCTTCCCCCTTTAGAACTCGTAAAAACGACCAACTTGACCCACCTGGTTTCGTATTCGCCTCCACTGGTTCCTCAAAAAATTCCAACGTAAGCCTACTTTACTCTTTTCAATATTCTTTACTTTTGCTAAGTAGATGTCTCCGTTTTTAGAAAAACCTTAAACCTGTAGATGCTGGAGCTTCGGCCAACTTGAAACTGAAGGTGACCTTGGAAGCTATTCAACCGCGGTTTTACGCATTTATTTACCCTTTCGTTCGTTTAACAGAAAGCGTGGGAAGCCTCCTTAGCCCCAGCGAAGAATATCCCCATGAACGCATTCATGCTTTATATGTCTGGTAGTGGAGTTCAGATCTTTAGTATCATCATCACCGGCATGTTGTTCTTCCAACCTTTCAAAGCTTTGATGAACCTTGGTTCGGGTAAGTCCACTTTTTGTATCATGTCACAACTCGGTTTTCACCTCTAAACTCGACTCCTCAAATAGTGTTCGATCGCTTTGAAGGAAAAACATCCAAGGGTAAAAATCATCTGACTGATGAACAAGTGGATCTTACTCTTCCCAAATTGGTGTTTGCTGCCGTGCAAGTAGTTATCATGTGTATGGGTGTTTACAAATTATCCTCTATGGGCTTACTACCTACCGCCAGTTCGGATTGGTTGGCGTTTATGGACCCAAAGCAAATGTTAGAGTTCACTCCTTATTAAATCTAACTTAGGGATGGCTGATATACTTCTGTTCATGTCAAATCAATTAAAGATAACCAATTCTTTTGAAAATTTTTGAATCGATGTTTGTTTATTCTAAGAAATGCTATATAAAGGGGAATGATTTATGCAGTAGCTACTTCACCACCATACATGTCCTCAAGATCAAGCTTGGGATCTCCAATCAACTTCAGACCGTATCTGTCAGAAAGAATCTTGATTGCACTAGGTCTCAAGAAAGCTGGGAGTTGTGGGCCAACTCTGATGTTCTGGATCCCAAGGGACAACAATGAAAGTAGCACAACAACTGCCTTCTGTTCAAACCAGGAGACAACGATAGACAATGGGAGGTCATGAATGGTACAGTTCAATGATTCAGCCAAAGCAGTGGCGATTTGAATGGCCGAGTAGGCATCGTTGCATTGTCCCATATCAAGTAATCTGGGAATACCAGAGTCTCCAATGGTCTTCCATTCCAATGAATTGATACGGAATTTACCACATCCAGAGGTAAGTACGATTGCGGTTTCTGGCAACATCCTGGCCAGGTCGGTGTAGTAACTACGCTCTCCCTCGTAACCATCACAACCACCGATCACAAATACTCTACTGATGTCACCGGTCTCCATGGCCTTCAAGACCGCGGGGGCCACACTCAAAACGGCCTCGGAACTGTAACCAACTTGATAGTTTTCAGTGACGGGGGTGAAGCTACTAGGAGGGTATTCGAATTCTGGAGTATCCTCGCTGAAGCCTGGGGATTCCAAAGCTACCTTGATGACAGCGCTGAAGTCAAGATCATCACCAACGTGTGGGATGTCAGGCCAGCCTACCACACCAATAGTAAATATTCTACCCTGGTATTCGGGTTTAGGTTGAGTGATACAATTGGTAGTCATAACAATGGCACCAGGGAAATATGGGAACTCAACAGACTGTCTTTGCCAGGCTACACCGTAGTGACCGGCTAGATGCTTGTATTGGCGAAGCTTAGGGTAACCATGGGCTGGTAACATTTCACCGTGAGTGTAAACATTGATACCCAAGCCTTCAGTTTGTCGAAGTAGTGAGTCTAGGAACTTGAAATCGTGACCAGAGACCAAGATACATTTTCCTGGACGTGGTTTAAGTGATACGATATGTGGTGATTGAGCACCGAAGGTCTTGTTGGCGTTGTGTAGAACGTCCATACAAATCAGGTTAATCTGGCCAAGCTCCATTAAGCAGGCCAAAGTCTTTTCCATATCTTTGGAGTCCTTGGTAGTCAAGAAGTAGAACGCACGATGCACAAATTCGTATATACGACGATCCTCGTGAGCAAGTACAAGAGCATGATCAGCATAGGCACATAAGCCCTTCAAACCGTAGACAATCATTTCTTGCAAGCCGACCAAGGCGTCATTCTTAGTGGCTCTCATACGGCTGAGAATACCCACTTCCTTACCCTTGGAGACAAGCATATCCTCGATATCACCAACAGAGCCAGGTGCACTATCAAGCATATCGGAAACACTTTCTGGGATAGGGCATTTCTTAGGGCGTAAGCTTAATCTCTTGCAGATGTTTTGGTATTGAACACTCAAGCGTTTAGTGTACTCCCTGCAATCCTGGTGGAATTGAAGGAATCTACTACTGTCAAAGTTGACGTTGGTCAGAGTGGAGAAAGTAGCCTTCAAGGAGTAGTGGTTCACCTCGGCGTATTCTACTTCAGAAATCTGCACTTGATCTGGATGTTCATATTGTAATTGACGCAAGTTATAGGCAAACCAGGAAAGACGCTTCAGGCAAGTGATCAAAAGGTCTTGAAGAGCAGCTACCTCGGGGGTCTTACCGCACACTCCAATGGTGGTGCATCCACGACCTTGATAGGTTTGCTCACATTGGTAACAGAACATCTTTGCGTCTTCATACAAGGTTGCAGTTGGTACATCATCGCCTTGAGTTCTACCACCTTTCTTGAGAATAATACTTTTCAGAGCATTTTCCTCGTCAACACTCTTGGCGTAAGCTTCCACTTCCCAACGGTTTTGCTTTCTGAGATTAGCAATGATTTCCAAGGACTCTTCGTAAGAGATTTGCTTATTGGCTTGTAAGCATTCGCCAATGGTGATTTCCATGGCACCTGGAATAAGACCACCTAGACCACAGTACAAGTACATACCATTGTTGTCTAAATAGTCAGTCACCTTTTCTGGGAAATCAAGCATTCTCACAGCGCAGTTTTTCTTGTGATCACGTGATGCGGCATCAATTACCTCCACAAGTCCTTTACGTGTGAAGTTATCCAATTCATCTTTAAAGAGATACTCATGCTCGAAATATCTCATACCATAGTAAAGTCTGATACGAGTCATATCGTGACCTTGTTCAAGTAACACCTCACGGTGTTGAAGGATAGAACGGAATACACCGATACCACTACCAAGAGCTACACCCAAGATGGGAGTATCAAGACGTTCAGGTAAATGAACCAATCCGGCGTGAATCTTCAAAAATACGTAGGGATCGGCGGAACTGGGAGATTTCTTAGAAAGATAGGTAGAGGTTAGTCCTTGGAATTTACCGCCGTTTTCAGTGGCCCACTCCTCAACAAAGAACACGATATCAATCTTATCTTTGGCGACAAGTGGGGACGAGGCAATGGAGTAGTATCTACTGGAAATTCTAGGGATGTTGCTGACGAACTGCTCCAAAGAGATCTTGATCGATGGGTAACGTTCGAGAACGTCCACAATACTGAATACTGTAGAGGTAGATAATTTCATATACATGTTACCAGCCAACATATCTGAGGCCAAACTTTCGAGTGCTTCTTGTTCGTTAGCATCTGTGGCAAGACAACTAAATCCTTCAATAAGGGCACGGCTGGGAATGGAGCTAATATCCAAGTAATTCTTCAACAATTGACGGATAGTCAACACGTTGGGCAATGTGATAGAGTCGTCAGTGGGCTGAATTTCTACTATCATATCCAGGTCCCCATCCAAACGTTTGGCCGCTCTAAGAACCAAGTCGTCCGGATTTTCTGGAACAACTTGAACGTGACCGGCAACTTGGTATTCTTGATGAGTCTGACTAATGTCGAATGTAACCAAGCAGCCTGTTCTTTCGTAATCAGGTGAGGTAAGTCGCTTGTTGGATACAACAGGGACCTTAACGTAACCTTCGTGAGCAATTTCAGATACTGGTCGGTTGGATGGTTGAATCTGGACAGAAACGGGCAAAGTCATTTTCACATCTGAGCCAGTCAACTTGGTCCAGAATGCTTTTAACCAAGGACGGAAGGCAGTTTCGTGGCCGTTAGCGTCATACTCATCACCTAACCCGACTGGCATGATATTGAAACCTCCGAGTTCACCCATACGCT
>JNET01028456.1:0-28167 GCA_000697455.1 Basidiobolus heterosporus B8920 | reverse complement strand
CCGACCAAGGTCCCATACACACCCAACAGAACTCGTGTCGACATTTTCTACAGGTCATGTGATTGCAACCACCGTTCTTCTCAATAGTAGAGTGACAGGCCGGGCACTCTTTAGTGTTAGCAGAGATCCAGTTGGCAGTTTCCGAATCATCCTCACATTTTTTAATCCATTGCTTGACCAATGCGCAAATGCATGGCTGGTGATCAGCTACGCCACAGCCAAAGCAGAATTTATGCCCACATTTACAGACTACAGTGGGAACAATTGAAGACAGAGAAGTGTGAGGGATATAGCAGGAGACAGCATATTCGCAGTTAGGAGCAGGGCACCATCTCAAATGGTCATTGTCGTCAACGTAGGTACGGTTTAGTAGCATCCGGTACCTAGATACGAGAAATGATTAACAATTTTCGCTTACGAAGGATTTCTAAAGAGTGAACCAAACCTACCGTTCGTAAACAGCCGGACTGACAAGTAACTCTACGGTTTTCTCGTCAATCACTAGATTACACCCTTCGCCGGGACATTGAATCTTCCGACTCTCTCCTTCTTCCTTGATCTTTTGAACGAGGTAGTGTTGATAACAGTTGATACAAAACCTATGATTACATAACAGTGACACTGTATCTAGATCCGGGTCATCATCACAACAGATATCACACACAAAGCCAGGGATCTTGGCGATCTTGACTGATTCCGTGTCATTTGTGATGATTCCAGCTTTACTTAATACTTTCTCTGGTGTATCCATATATCTTTCTATCAATGTTTCTTTGTTCCAACGAAAATATCTAAGTAAGGTGGCAGCTTGCTGTTCTGGAAGTCCAAGAATATTAGAGACATGGTTGACTTCTTTGTTTTGACTTTCAACTATATCTTCAATTGAAAGAACTGTGAAGTCCACTTCATATATTCTCTTTTTGTTCTTTTCCAGCATAACGGTACTGAAGCCCATATCGTCTCCGTCCAACTCGTAGTCGTCTTCTAAGAGTTCGTCATCGTCATCGTCGTCCTCCTCCTCCATATCGAATTCGCTTTCCTCTTCTTCCTCTAGATCAACGTCCTCTTCGAAACTAGCTTCTTCCTGGTATTCTTCATCGAAATCCATATCTGACATGTTTATGTACGCTATTCAAAGCACTCGGGTGGAGAAGTGAAAGTGACCGCTTAGAAAATAAACTTGATAATCCGTTATTTACTTGAAAAGTATTAAAGGGTACTTCAGAACACTTGGATCTAAGATTAAAGGAAAAAAACTGTATGTAAAGACTAGGTTGAAAGTATGCTCAAGTATTACTATAGCTTCTTAATTTTATGTTGACGCAGCCATGGTCCTTTTTACTTCCCATGACCAATCAGTCACGTGATAAAGTCATCATCCCTGATTTCCAGCTTCAGTAGGACCTTCGCGATATCACGTGATTCGAACGAAATACCTGACGCTATTCGGCAGTTAGTGAGTTGTAATCTTGGAGCTTGTCTAACTGGGGAACATAAATCAAATTGTTGGTAGGTGTGCAGATATAGTGGGGGAGCGTTAGACTAGAATGGGGAGTGAGAGTAATCAAGAGTACATATCAACCTTGTTTATTGAGATTGAGGTTGAAATATTCATACAAATAAACTAGCACAGTAGCAGTTATCATGGCTGATCTAAAATCACCTGCATTTGATATCCTCGATAATTTCGCATAGCAAGCATGATGCCTAGTCCTCTTCGACCAAACCAAGTATCATTCTAACAATCACAAAGAATTTAGACGAATATCAATATAGATGTGGAATTTTCCAACGCTCACCTATATAGATAGTAAAAGAAGCATAACAAGTAAAATCCCATCTTCAGAAATGTCTCCTTTTTATGGTCAGGAAGGGTACGAAATATCTCCGTTGCGTCATATTTGTGTTTTCCATTGGTTAAACTAAAGAAGATAACGTTTCGTTAGGTTCGTTACTTTCAGAGGTTCTCCAGAAGACTAACCGCATCGTGTTGAACGCCACAACAGGAAGATTGATGATCAAAGCCGACCAATTTCCGCTTAGTAGAAATATAACAAATATCAGATACTGTCCAATATATTCTGGAAGTATAAACTAAATAGTATACGAAGACGTGGATTTATTATCGATAATAGAAGCACTCTCAAAGAAAAGTAGACCTTACCTGGTTTAGTTTATTACACAGATCTATAGGGTTAATATAGTCACACTCTAGATCGCTTAGCATGATAGCCTAAAGAAGAGTAAATTAGCAGCGTCGGCAGTCTACTTATTTGGAACTCGATACGTACGTAGAATACCATGGCAAACAAAAACAGAGCTGAGAATATCACGGCAAATAAAAAGATAATAACCTCGCTCATTCTTTGTCACTCACGTTCTCTGTTCAAGAAAGAAGTGTAAAAAGGGTGTCACAAATATACTAAGTAGAACGGATTAGGAGTGAGGAATGGTGATATGAGGAATGCATTATACGTGACGTCAAAAGATGCTATGGATTGAATCAAAATTTCGGATACCGATTTTGTAACTTACTAAAATGCTATTCACAACCAATTGACAAAGAAGAATTTATTCCTATACAACAAAAAGTATCACCAACTTAATCACATTGATAGACCTCACAATGTAACGTACTCAGAGAAGATCTAGCTTCGAGATGACTGAGAAACTAAATTTATGTACAGTTCCATTGCGTTAACGAAGCACTCTGCAAAACATATGACAAAAGTAATTGCAATCCACTCTACATTAAAATCTCTCTTTACGCTTGCGGGTTTGTGCGGATTTCCGCTTTAATTGTGCTGGTTTCTCTGAAGTCCGACGAGCACGTTTTGACGGTGTGTGCGATTGATCGGTATCCTCGACGATCCAAAACTCTCTAGGTCTACGAACACTGCGACCGGACCGGGTAATTCCTGATTCACTGGATGGTTCCTTTTCTTTGTCCCCCTTTCTCTCCAACTTGCTTTGGTCAGCCTATAAAAAGTGACACAGTTAATAAAGTTCCATTCGCACAACTGACAGAAACTTATACCTTTGAGTCCTGAGACTTTCTGGAATGTGTGGCCTTTGATGAGGCTTCTGAACCCCTGGCTGGAGTCTTGGGATGTGTTTCCATTTCGTTCACAGGTGAGTTGTTGGACAACGATGTAGACGCTTGGTGACCTGATGTATGAACGTCAGGCTCGATTTCCGGTATGCGTGTCTCTTTAGAGACGGCCTTATTAAGCTTCATTTTTAATTTCCTAGATGTGGCTCTTGATGTGGATTTCTCCTGTTGTGGGACCACGATTTTCCTATCTAGTATAGCATCCAAGCTTTGTATCTCTGGTGCTTCTTGCTGTTCTTTCTTCACAGTCTTACGAGTCCTTGATTTGGCTGCTAGATTAATGCGAGGTTTCGGCTTTCTGCCGGATCGACGAGGTGCTTTTTTCGGTGTCTTCTCAACAACCTTGGAGTCCATATCTTCTGGTGAGGTATCATTTTGAGATATTTGCAGTTGATCGTTATAAGAAAGATCCAGGCTTTCGTTATCAAAGTCCAAGTGATCAACCTGTGGTTGAGGTGAAATATTTGCAATTTCCGTGAGAGCTGTTGGTGCATCTTCTACAAGTATATTGGATAATTATGTGAGCACGTAAAAACTAAAGTTTTAGATGAGAGATCTCTTGAATCCAACAAACCCTTTTCTTGTTCGTTCTTCTTAGCCGAGTTACTTTTATATAGCCGGCTTTTAGATTTCAATTCTGAAGAAAGTTCACCATCGAATTCAACACATATCCAGGATTTCCATTCCTCGGGAAACCCGTCCTTGAATAAATTGGTAAATTCTTTGGAAAAGCCTAAGGAGAACACCAGTGTTAGAGAGTTGTTGAAACTTTTATGAAATTAAGTCTACTTACCAGCCGCTGACATCCCTTGTGGAGAAATGGGGCCGGAGAGCTGATAAATAGAGCCGGTGAAGCTTTTTAGAGTAGTTCGGTCAATACGCTCAGAAATTAAAGAACTGTGCCAATTCTTAAGGTTAAAATACACCCAGATGTTCAGTAAATGCTCATGGGGAAATATTATAGATGCCTAAATGCTTACTTGTTGGCTTTGATCACTCATCACTCTCACTCCTTCAACGATGATCCAGTATTCATAGTTCGCAAGCTTTACAAACGTAAGATTAAACTTGGTTTACAATTGACTAGAATCAGCATATTTACTAACACTACCTTGTTTCCTGTTCGCGCTTTTCTCAGCCACCATTTCTTCAGAATAATGGAATCAGCAGTACTCTTCTCGTCTGGTGTAGAGTCAGGTCCGCTGGCAGAATTCACTGGTTGTTGTTCCGTAGGTTCCCCACTAGATTCAAGCTGTGACTTCGCTTTCACCTTAGATTTGAGTTTTGCTGTGACTTTATTCGTCGATTTGGCTGCAACATTCGTCCGCCGTTTAGATACGCGTGCTTTTGAGGTTTCTGGTATGGGTCTTGCTGAAGTTTCTGGAGTAGGCTCAACACCCTCTCTCGTCGTAGAACCCTCACTTGAAACTGCTAATGCAGGATTCTGTGTCAGAGCATCCTCACTCGTCTGTGAATTCATACCGTTGCTAACTGCTGTATCATGTTCAGGCAAAACCTTTGGAGGACTGATTTGTTTGGTGGTTGCGAATTTCTTCGGTTGTGTAGATTTCTTTGTAGTAGTCTTGGTTGCCAATACTTCTGCCGGTTTTTCTGGAGATTTGAATGGAATGGAATTTGTTGACACGTCCTTCGACGCGAGCCCATCAGATTCAAGCTTAGAATAAGTTCGTCTGATAAGCTTTATAACGTAGATAATGGAAGGTTAACACACTAGCTGAGGCTTAAAACTCGTAGAAGAGGTATACCTGTGGGATAGGGCTAGTTACAGAAAGTCTCTCAAAAGATGGATTACTACCGGTACCGAACATATCGGTTAGAGGGATGGAGGCCTCTCGCATTCTTACGGGTGCAGTTGCTTCTCTTTTAAACAAGGCAGAAGTAAGTCCTCTATAGTCAGGGGGTTAGAGATAGAAAGGATAAGTTTTTGGTCTATCGTATGCTAACCCATTATTTATTAGCGGTTGAACTTGTGGAGTGCCAAAACGCAAAGGTTGTGTGAATCGATTTGACGTAGGAGTTATGTTGTTAATTTCATGTACGCTAGTCGTCGCTGCTGGTGTCATACATCTTGATACAGAACGAGAGCGAGGTGTAGGTGAACGTAACACTGAGAAATCGGGAATTCGAAAGATTGCTTCCGAAGGGACGCGATCTTGACACGACATATATGGTACGTAAACACGAAAGAATAGTTAGGACAAAAAACAGAAGATTGTTGGCCCAGGCGACTTAGTATGAATGGAAACCGATTTTGTTTTGAGTTCCTCATCAAATAGTGCAGTCAGAATGTATTGGATGGGCTACCTACTCATAGTTAATTTGATGAAATCCTATTTTTCCGTATTATATTATCTCTGCATTTCAAACCCGACTTTGGTTAAGTTAATCACATTGGATAACCTAAACACTGAGATGTAACTAGATGCATGTAATAAAATTGTTCAGGCCTTGTGAGATAGCACTCGATGATTGGTGGATCCTATGCAAAATGGAAAAATACGTGGTTTATATGTTTGTCAACAAGCATATTACTCTTTCTCTTTTCCATCCTCTGGACTTGTAGACATGGTAAGCGGTCTTCACCAGTATCTACTGATCAAATAACTATCCATCGGCAAATTTATTGTTGATGGATGGGTCTACCAGTGATATTGATATTGTAATTTGTGGAGCTTCTATTAATCTTTCATTTTCTTTAGCCTTCCAGATTCTCCAAGAACAGAAAGAAGCGTGGACACGTTTCAGCCGGTCACGGTCGTGTCGGTAAGCACAGAAAACATCCAGGAGGTCGTGGTCTTGCTGGTGGTCAGCATCACCACCGTATCAACATGGATAAATACCATCCTGGTTACTTCGGTAAGGTTGGTATGCGCCACTTCCACTTGACCCGCAACAAGCACTACCGCCCTGTTGTCAATCTTGACAAATTGTGGACTTTGGTCTCCGAGCAAACCCGTGTCAAGTACGCCGATAACAAGGAGGTCGTCCCCGTCATTGATACTCTTCGTGCCGGTTTCGGTAAGGTTCTTGCCAAGGGCCGTCTCCCTGAGCAACCCGTTATTGTTAAGGCTCGTTATGTCTCTCGTCGTGCTGAGCAAAAGATTAAGGAAACCGGTGGCTGTGTTGTCCTCACTGCTTAAGGTTTTATTAAATATGTATACAATAAAAGGCATTGTCAAATTGTTTATGTAACGTATCAGTTGTCACAACTGCTGGTTTTTGAATGCAGACGGTATACACAACAGTCTACATAATACCTGTCTTCGTTAATACACTGCACACAATCACAAATCTTACTGCAAGTAAGTTTTATCATTGTATATATTATGGTAATATACTACGTTTATTCAACGATAATAAAGAATTTATCAATGTGAGCTACTATTACTAGTAAATCAAATCAAATTTAAATAAAAAAAGATAACAATCCAGTGATTTATTTGAATTTCAAAGAAATATTCAAGAAACCAACGTAGAACGAGGCACACGTATAAACAAAGGAAAATGCTGGAAACTCAAGTAAGTAAAAGCCTGCATGTAACGTTTACTAGCATATGAACTTGATAGAGAAATCTCTAGTCAAAAGTGGATCCTTGTTGAAATAGGTTTATTCTTCTTAGAGTTTTGCTTTTTCCATTATACCACAAGAGACTGTGTGCTCTGGACGCATTAGTTTTCCTTTGGAAGGGTTCAGAAAAACTGGGTTTACCTGTGGTAGCAAAGTATTAGTCTCTACACAGGGCTTTAGTTATCCTGGCTACTTGGTGCCTGATTTAGAATTAAAAGAGTCTGAAGTGGGTTTACCGAAGTGGTTACTAGAGTACGTTACGTCAAAGGCAGAGTTTAGTTTTTTCAACGATCATAGCAAAGGTCAGTTATTTAGCGGCCTCAGTAAATTATGAATACTCTCAGCGTCGAATATTACATAACACGAAGCAATACTAATCCAGTATCCTTTCTTTTCCCAAATTTTCCTATTAGCTGGGAGAGTGAAAGTCTTGAAGGTTCGACTACTGAAGGGAAACCTTAAATTCCCTACAACAGAGGGTTTAGAGGCTTGGTCAAGTCGTAGTGCGAGCAAACGAGCAAGATTTATTGACTGGGAAGATAGGCTCAAGAGAAGTCTGGCCGAATACCCAGTATGGCGGTGCATCTCCTGACATAATACTCAAAGAAATCACTTATCTAATGACGAGATTTGCAGGTGGAAAAAGGATCGATTTTTATGGTCAAGGTACTTGACGAAAATTGTATATTTGAAGTAGTGAAGGCCGAGATGCAAGAGGGAGAGAAATATAATGTTGGCATAGTAGAAAGAGAGAATACGCGAATTGAATTCGTACTCGGAGATGAGTTTGATTCCAACAGAAATTCAGATATGCAGATGGACCCTAAAGGGTATAAAGAGCAGTGCTCAGAACTTCGTGGACTCATAGGTATCTCAACACCCATCAATCCCCAGTTGGCTGACAAACCTATTGACCCTTGCATTAGATAGTCTTCTGGAGTATGCTCACTTTCATCGGTCTCTCAATATCTTGCCAACACGTAGTGTATTAGTTCACGGGGTTTCTGGTGTCGGAAAGTCATCTCTGATAAGGTATGCCCGGTTTGCTAGTCTGCCCGGTTTGCTAGTCTACCATCTCATACAAACATGGTCTTTAATTCTGTTTTGTAGATCCGTGCTGAAATCACTTAAAATTAACCAATGCGATCTGTCAATCTCAAAGCTTCTGACGAAGAGTCAAGGAACAAGTGATTTGAAACATTTCGTGACACAACACATCAAATTAGTGTTCGAGGAAGCTATCCTGTGCATGCCTTCTGTCGTTCTGATCAAAGACATAGACCTACTCTCAACAAGTAAGTGCTTTGTAATAAAGAATTTGGAGATAAGTCAAGAACTCATCTTTTTATATACTTAAGATAGCAATGTTGACAACGAATTCAAAAACGATCTACTAAACTCTCTGGCGGAGCAAATCAGAGGTCTGACCGATGAATCGAAGGTTTGGATTCTACATACTCTTCATTTCTCAAGCTCACTTGACCAACGTAAATTAGGTATTCATCATAGGCATTACCCGTGACAAACGGAGGCTGCCTGAAATACTCCGTAAAGATGAGGTGTTTCAACATGAACTTGTGATACCGGTTCCTACTAGGTACGACGAGATGTCCTTTATTTGAAAAGCCTGCACCAGAATTGACAACTCTCCTACTTTAGACTACAAAGAGTTGACATACTGGCGCATCAGTTAGCCAAGTTCCCTTTGTACCCTCAATCATTTAGCGATGTCGAGCTACGCACCAAAGATACTCTGACTCTGTACGCGGAGAAGATTGCTCTAGTATGTTGATTGCTGGATGTCCAAAAAGTAGAAGCACGGAACTAATGCATGTCAAAGGTCACCATGGGATTTGTCGGCCGCGATCTAGCATTACTATGTCGAGCGGCTGCCTTGCATGCCATCAGGAAACAAAACCCTTCATCGGTGGGGGATGGTCTGTTCAATGTTGAGGAACTTTCTCAATTCTTCTCTAGGCTAAACGTGTCATCGGGACAGGATAGCGCAAGGTATTACAATGGCTCTATTGAGACCGTAATGCACTTTTGATAGCTGATTTGTGTGAATTTCATCAGTCTTTCCCAGTACGTGAGCTGGAGCGATTTCGAGTACGCTTTATCGGTAACAAAACCCTCGCAACAAGTGGAGTTTGAGTCCACAATCCCTCGAAAATTCTGGCACGAGATTGGAGGGTAATAGGTTCATACTAAGTCGATACCAAGCAAAGCTGATGACAACTAACAAAGCGTTCATTTTGGGCGGGGGTGCTTCTAGATATGAGACAATAATCGATCGTTTGCGTCAACTAATTCGCATCTCTATTACGAGCGCTGAAAGCAGTGGGTTTCTGGGTGTTCAAGCCCCCTCAGGCTTATTGCTCTATGGTCCTTCTGGTAAGAACTGATGGTGGATCCTTGGATGTTTATCAACAACTGACTGTTTGCACAGGTTGCGGAAAGACAGCTTTGGTCAATGCTTTGATATCTGAATCGACTCTGAACGTCATTATCGTCAAAGGGTAAGTAGTCTTTAGAATGTGCTCATCAACTGCAAGTATTTATCACGTACCTTATGAAGCCCCGAGGTATTTTCAAAATATTTCGGAGAAACCGAGAACACCATAAGAAGAATATTCGCCACCGCACGGCAAGTGGCTCCTTGTGTGGTATTCTTTGATGAAATCGACGCGCTAGGGACTAAAAGAGGTTAGTCTTTGTATTGGCCAGAAATGACCTTTGGTGTTGACGTCTTGGTTGGTTTTAGAGTGGAATCTTGATGAGAGTGGAGGCGGTGTTAATGAACGTGTTCTTAGTACGTTGTTGAACGAGATGGATGGTGTATCAGAACGCAAAGGTGTATTCGTGATTGGATGTACTAACCGGCCAGATAAAGTCGACGACGCAATACTCAGACCAGGTAAAGTTATGGACTTGTGCTTGTGTATCTTCGTCTATCTAACGCGTATGAGTTGTTCCTAGGCCGCTTGGATCAACTTCTATATGTTGGATACCCAGATAGCCATGATCGAGTAAAGATCTTAGAAACACTCGCCAGAAAGTCCCCAATTTGCTCAGAGCTTGACTTCACACAACTAGCTGCGCAAACCGAATACTTCTCTGGGGCAGATTTGGAAAATGTGATTCGGTATGTCCTCGTTTATTACAATGCCCCGTTGCCTCGATCCATTAATGACCAAGTTGTATCGTATAGTGAGGCTGCCATTCATGCGTTAAGAGAGGATCTCAACATTAAAGAGATATGCACTCGGCATGTTGAGCCGGTGCTACAGAAAATGAGAACTGGCGTTCTTCAGCGCGCATCAGATCCGGTCATGCTTGTCTACAAGCAATTTCAGCAAAGATAAACTGATGAAATCTGCTTATATCTGTTTATAAATAAACTGCTATTTGAAATGTGACGTAAATTCCAAATTCCTGTAGCTAGAATTTCAATTATAATTATCATAGCATTCATGACACCCGCTCTTGTTTAAACTTCATCTTGCAGCCGGAAATCATGACTAGCATGGACATAACGCCACAGGATACCACAAAGTTAGCTCAGCAAACTAACAGTGTAGTGTCCAACGCTGAAAATAACTCTGGAATCCTTGTCATCCTGTACGAAAAGTTGTACTCTCTCAGAAGGGAATGGTTAGACTAATTACGTGTTCTTTACTACAGGCATCCGTTAACCTTGATGAACATTTCTGACCATTTTTCACGCATCAAAGTACAACAAAAATGCTCCCAACCACAAAGTAATCTGGTTCGAATAGCACGCTGGTTTGAAGTTTGGGGCTAACACAAGGACTTACTTAACTTTCCAAAAAGTCATAGGCGCACTATTAGGTATTCAAAGTGGGCGAGAGATCGAGATATTTAACTCGTACGAATTGGCCTTTACCACTGTGAATGGAGAAGTAATAGTAGACGATGGCTATTTTACCACAAAGCAAGAGCAGTGTACGCCACTTTTAGTAATGGCACCTTGAGCACTAAACTTTATTCTTATTAATATGATTTTTATGTTGGGCTTTTAGTTCGTCAAGTATTTCCTGAATATGATTTTGTAGGGTGGTACTCTGTTGGTTCACGGCCTACACCCTCTGACCTAGCGATTCACAAGCAGGTTAGTGACCTACGGTCTCTTCATAATTATGACATATATTCAAGACTTATTCTTTTCAAAGCTGACCTACAACGAGAGTCCGCTGTTCTTGCAGCTTGATCCTCACGACTTGACGGCTACTCGTAACTTACCTATCACAGTCTACGAAACGTTCATTGACATTGTCGACGAGCAAATGTCGACATTGTTTATCCAATCAAACTACAAAATAGAAACTGGAGAAGCTGAGCGTATAGCCGTAGATCATGTTGCCCACACAGTCAATGAGTCCGGAGAAAGCAACTCTGCATGTATGTGTACCTTAGGCCAGTTTCTTGATTTTACGCGTACTAATGGGTTCCAGTGATTGCACATTTGACAAACCAGCGAAATGCAATCAAAATGCTACACGTAAGAGTGGATTTCCTGAAGCGATACATTGAGGACGTCAAGAGTGGAAACATCCCAGAAGATCCACAAATCCTGCGAGAGATTGCAAGCTTGTGCAACCAATTGCCAACTATGGATGGGCCAGAATACCGAGATAGATATATGACAGAATACAATGATGTACTCTTGATCTCTTACCTGGCCACCCTTACGAAGGGAATCGATTCAGTTCAGGAGGTAATCCTTGTTAGTACTAGTCTGATTTACACACCCAAGACTCACTTTTCTTGCATTAGCTTGTTGAGAAATTCAACGTCGCTAACAGTAGCCAATCACGCAGACGAGGCTTCTTTGGTGTTTTCTAACAATACTGCTCTCTCGTTCTAAGGGGCTATCCACCGCCCACTCTCTGTAATATTTGTTTCGTCTATGTAAGAGAAGTAACAACACAAAATAAAATCTGAATCTACGAAATCGTTTAATCCAAGAAAGTCAAATCGGCATTGATCGGCTTTTTTGTACTACAATGGTAGCTGGGATAACTCCTATCTGGGCAAAATTTTCTACCGAGTGCGCTTTCTCCTTTGCTTTTCTGTAGCTATCATGCACAAAATCAGTACAGCCGAAGAGGCCCAGAGTTTTCTCGACAGCATAGACACTTTCCTTTTTGATTGTGATGGTATGAGTCTTCCCTTGAATTGCTCAACAAACTCCACGTTGACAATCACCACTTCTATTTGTAGGTGTGTTATGGGAGGGTGACCGCGTACTAGATGGCGTACGTGAAACCCTGAACCTCCTGAGACAGACAGGTACCATTATACTAGACGTAAAGCGGTCAAAACCTCTTCTAACTGAGAAACCTTGTAGGCAAACGTATCTTGTTCGTTACCAACAATAGTACGAAATCTCGACCCATGTACCTGAAAAAATTATCTTCCATGAAAATCGATGCTTCGGAGGTACTTATACATATCCCCAGAGAAACGACGCTCGTCCTTTAATAGTAGAAATGTTTTCACAGGAAGAGATATTTGGCTCTGCTTATGCAACTGCCTACTACGTCAAAAACATCCTGAACTTCCCTTCAGACAAGAAGGTCTATGCTTTTGGAGATAAAGGGTTGAAGGAAGAACTTGAAGCGGAAAATATCGCGGTCTGTGGGATTGGGGTAGGCATCCTTGCCTGTACATTCAACTGTCCACAGTAGCTTACATCCATTATCTACAGGAAGATAATGAGCCCATCGATTTCGATACACTCCATACCATTAAACCGGATGATTCGGTAAGAATTAGAGATAGGCCAAACTTTGTTAGCGTTGATAATCTGATGGAGAATCTAGATCGGAGCAGTTATCCTTGGCTTTGACATCAACCTGAACTATCGGAAATATGCCAAGGCTTTCACGTACTTGTACCATAACCCGGAGTGCAAGTTCATCGCCACTAACGAGGATAGCACCTATCCGATTCACGGAACAGTGTACCCAGGTATGACATCGTACACGTAAAGGTGCTGGTATTGCGTGTCGGTATATTCATCCCTTTCTTAGGAACTGGGGCGATTATCGCTCCAGTTATCACCGCACTTGGCCGCCGACCAGTCGTAATGGGCAAACCAGAAAAGCCAATGATTGATTGTATAGTGGACAAGTAAGTGAAGTGCATTCAGCAATCCTCTGGAGATCCTCTAGCTAATATGCCACCGCAGATACCACTTAGACAAGCACAGGACTTGTATGGTTGGAGATCGGTAAGCCATCAGACATCCATCGAGGCGGTGCATAGTTCTTTCTGACTTTCATTCGTAGCCTTAACACCGACATACTCTTTGGAATCAACGGAGGTTTGAAGACACTCCTCGTATTGACTGGTTAGTGGACTGGAATCTCATTGAGAAGCTCTACTCATCATATCACACCACATCTCACCACATCATATCATTACGCAGGTATCAGCAAAGAACATGAAATCTTGGACCAGGACCAGCCGATCAAGCCGGACTATTACACAGATGCGTTGGCCGATCTTTACTTCTTAACCAACAACAATTAGTAAGGTTGACTGAAACAACTGCAATAAATGTCATCATTACTTATATAATCCTAAGTGGTCTCGATTTACTCATACTCTCTTACCAAATTTGGGAAGCTATATCACCAAAAGAAAATTTTCTCCAGTTACGAGCATTTTAGCTGTCCATCTATATACACACCCACTCACACTAGATACATATGTGTCTCTAAACAGACGTGTAAGCGTTTATCTTGCTTCCGCCTGTAACGAATACCGCTACACCATTACACTATCTTTGAACCACCATACCTTAATTATATAGCATTCATACCCAAGCCCAAGATGGCATGTATAACTACTCAAGTCAAGCCCATCTCCAACATCTCATTTCGCTATTTCACTATTTATCCTCGTTCTCCACGGACTTGCAATGCTGCGCTCATGCTCTCTCATCGCCCAAGACCAGTTCAAGTCCTATTCATGGGTAAGGCATGCAATTGGACGCAGGCAGTGCTAGAGGCTCAGCCTTTAGTACAGTATGAGCCAACTGCTAAAATTGATCACAGGCATTTGCTTGGGAAGAATATCTCCGAGATAACACCAAACATTAATAGTTTGCTGAATACCAAGGATAAACAACTCTATAACATAAGTAAATATTATTTCGAGCAACCGGGCAAGCATATACGACCATTGTTGGTTTTATTGATGTCACAAGCTACTAGTTTGGCTTCAAAGAGCACCACTTTTAAACCTCACCAAACTTATGAAATGATGGATACTAAGCTATGTTCCAACAGTAACTCTTGGATCAATAATTGTGAGGACGGGTTCTACCAAACCACTGTGAACTCGGATGGTTGTACCATCCTACCTACTCAACGTCGCCTGTCTGAAATTGTCGAAATGATACACACGACATCCTTAGTTCATGACGATGTAGTAGACGACTCCCCAACCCGTCGGGGTGCCCCTTCCACTAACGCTACTTTCGGTAATAGGTCAGCAGTCCTTGCAGGCGATTTTATCCTAGCCCGCTCGTCTATCGCGCTTGCCCGTCTAAGAAACCCAGAAGTGACAGAACTGCTGGCCACAGTCATGGAGGATCTTGTAGATGGTGAGCTTAAACAGCTCAAGAACACCAAACAGAGTGACCACGGAAGGCCTGAACTATCTACCTTCGAGCATTACATGGAGAAGACTTACTTGAAGACTGCAAGTCTGATTGCTAATAGCTGCAAAGCTGCCGCTATACTCGGGGGAAGTACTAAATCTATTGCTGAATTGGCTTATTCCTTCGGAAAAGATCTTGGTTTAGCATTTCAGGTAATTCAAGAAAGACGTGACTATCTGGCAGTGTAGGGAGGTCAGGGAATTAAATGAGTTTATCTTTGTAGCTGGTGGATGATATGCTGGACTATACCACTAGTGCAGATGAGTTTGGAAAGCCAGTAGGGGCCGACCTAAAACTCGGTTTGGCCACAGCACCCGTACTCTTTGCTTGGGAGGAATTCCCTGAACTCGGACAATTGATCAAACGCAAATTCGCTAGCAAAGGAGACATTGAAAAGGTATTAAATCCAAATATTCAGCCTATCCCTCAGCCTGTCCCTCCTTCCACATCCCACTAATAGATTCATGTAGGCCTACGAACTTGTATGGCGTAGCCAAGGTATAGATCAGACTCGCAAACTAGCCGAATCTTATTGCCAAAAAGCCATCAGCTCTGTTCAACAACTACCACCTTCGCAAGCTCGAGAAGCCCTAATCCAACTAGCGCATAAAGTAGCCACAAGGACCAAGTAGTCTGTACATCTCCTTACCCATCTCATCCTCATTGACTTGACTTCCATCCTATCTATACACTGGCTGATGGCACAGAAGTCATTCACCGAATCTTCACTCAATATCTTCAGAATCATCACTCATCACCCATGACCCTGCATCCTGTACCATCACTCGTCAATATCATAAAAATGGCATTCATTAAACGCACATTCCTTATCTTGTGGTAAACAGAAGTTTATACGATATTGGTAGTTCTAAATATATGAAAGCATGGAGAGTGGCTAATTGAGATTTGGAAGTTCCACTGCGTCAGCCATGGTCATGATTTCCTCTGGAATCTGATCCATCTCTACTTTGACGAATTCACTTTCCGCTTCGTATAGGAAATTGTTTTCTGGTCGAAACAACTCTTGATTACCTGCATATTCAGGCATGTAACTATAGTTGTACGTTTGTTCGTGGAGATTCCACCTTCCCTTTCTTCTTAGTGAGCTGGGGATGTTGGTGATGGTGTCTGGAGTGATGTTGGAATGTTCATCGCATAACGCAACCTCAGCATCGACAAAATAGCTTCGCATTTCATTTACAACGCATGTCATCCACCCCTTCACCACTTGATTCGAGTTGACAGCAAGTGGCTCCTTGAACAAGAAACGTACCTGTTGCCAGTGAGTTCTTTCCGCAGCTGGCCCCGTGGACATATCAATGTTAACTGGGTTGGGGGTACCGACCGGAGGAGTAAAAGACAAATCAAACCATCCGGCTATGCCGTGCATGATACCCGTGTATTTGACTTGCCAATAGATGGGAATGGTAAATTCACGTAATTGTGGCAAGGTGATCGTATAGAAATCTACGTTGAATCCACCAGGGGTAGGCAGTGCCATCAAAGATTTGGGATCAAAGTGACCGACCACCGGCATGCCAAACATTTCATCTCTAGCATCTTCTTGAAGTGGTCTCAAGTCAACCCCATAGAAGTTGGAGTGTTGCCAAAATCTTACTTTACCCATAGTCTCGTTCCACAATACGAAATCAGTAAATGGTGCCAGTTCGATGGATCCTTGTGACGGGAGAATCGCTCCGCCAGCCTTCAGGTACTTGTCTAGGAATCAAAGTTAGAGATCCTTTCTTTTACAGAGCTCTATATGTAAGGTAAAATGGACACCTCTAGCATAGATAAAAGACTCCAACATTCTCTCGTGTACCAACAGGACTCCGATAGGTTCAGAAATCAAAGTATCCACCTGGGGAATGGGCAAATTAGGAGTTTCAATCTTGTCTTGAAAGAAAAAGTAGGTGTGGTGAGTGCATGGCACAATTCAACAAAAGGAAGAAGAGTAGTCACCTTGAACGACTTGAATTCTATCTTTCATCCAAGAGTTCTTTCCAGTACCGTCTTCTTTATTGGCTTCGTTCACAATCTTCTGCATCTTCTCTGCCATGCCAGAGGCCTCAACGGCGAAAACCTTGGCTCCAGCTTGAGCAGCAAAATAGGAGAGGATTCCGGAGCCTATCACGGGAACGAAGTTCATATTGGCTCCAAGTTGAGTATAGAAATAGGCAACAAACCTGCCCCGACGTCCAACACCAATTTATCCTTGAACAGTGCTCCGTTATTCAGGATGGCATTGCGATAAGTACTAGTACGTATCACATCCTGAAGCATATTTTGCTAAGTCAAAAAGAAAACAAAGGTTATTTGAAAAGAAACGAAGCCGTGACCAACACATAAAGTATCCAGAAGAAACGGAGGGTTGGTGAAGTCACCAACAATCCAACACCACCTAGTAAAAAAAGGGAAAGTACCTGGTGAGTTAACATTCCATAATACTGGAAGTAAGCAGGATCGCGCTGTTCCACTGGTGGGTTCTCAGTTTGCTCAGACATGCTAGTTCCACTACCTCGTAGAGTTAACAACTTCAAAGGTTCACCTTCACTTGATGTTAACAAAAACCCAATAACATGCGATAAAAAGTTGGTTAAAACGAGGGAATTCAAACGATCCAATCAATCCCGATACCCATTGGTTCAAGCATGAAGTAGGCTGCACAACGGAGCCTCGTCAGCCAGTGGATGAATTTTTTTATTTACTCTCTAGATTTTTTTTCGTGTAAATGAATGGGACTAAACTAACTAATTAATCAACTTAATATGATCATGTGGCAGTCTCTACAATTTCAAAGCGATGAAGGGAAGGGAGGAAAGAGAGGGAAGAGAGGAACCTATTAGTTCATAGAAAGTCCAGGAAATTTTAATAGACTATACATACCCCACGGTCGTCTATCCATAGGACATTGTTGTTGTGAGCTTTCAGTCTCGAGCCATTTCAATAAGCAGTGCATGTGAAAGCAATGGGAACATTTTCCCCAAACTAAGGGAAGTTCTTTTAAGTATTACGCCTGTCACCTAACATATATAAAAGGTTACCTACTTAAGGGACAATCATCACCAGGCGTTTTACAGCTAGGACAGCAGCCATCAAACGCTACTCTACAAATACCACACACATCATCCTCGTGAACATCCCACCGCCAAAAGGCCACCGGATTCCAACTGCAATACCAGAATAACAGATCAACAACCAGTGCGGTAGAGTATAAACCATAAAATACGCCCAAATTACCCTAAACAATCGAACGGGACATTAAAAAAGTGTGGGTGAAGAGAAACACAGGAAAACCTAAAGGTGTACTTTGTATTTTCACTTTCATACCAGTCAATATAATTAAAGGAACGTTTAAAGAGATGCTTGTTTCAAGAATCAAAAGAGTATGATTGTTAGGGTTAGGGTGAAGTGGAGGGAAGTCTAAACAACCTTGAATAGGAATAAATTGAAAATCAATCAACTTTTTTTTACAACAGATAATCACCTGTTCTGTGAATCGTCAATAGAATTTTCTGGAAGTATTTTTTTTCTGCAGTATAACCATGTCTCAAAGAATTTCCCCTGTCGTTAGACCCTGCCCTGGATAATATCAACCATGAATAATTTTTTTTACCCATGTCGATAGAGCATCGATTGCCATACAAAAAGGAGTGCTCTCGCTGTAGCTTTCAGCATCTCCGCTCAGCCATTGTGTTTCCAACTTGGTAAGTTTAGAACTCTATATTTTTATTTCTTTTTCTACACTTTACGTGATGAAACTATTTTTGCTATTAAACCCAGCTCATTTCGAAATATAATGAGATGAACAAATTATTCTGAATATCTGTATTCGACCCACACTCCAAAATTTACCGAACCTTTTCTAACCTACTTATTTTCCATAGGTTTGCTCTAAGTAAACTTTGTTAATAAATAAATAATTTAAAATCAAATTTTACATTTTAGTCATCAATTAATATTACTCCTTAAAAGTTATGGAACATAATAACCATGTTGGATATATCAATTAGTAGAGTAATATTTAATTTCAGTAGCTCTTAATTTTCTGCCTAAGAAATTCCTCCATACTACATGAATTGTTTGTGTCTGCTCTTTTATTCTTAACTTTTTCCCCATGAATCATATTGATTTTATTACCATATTCTTTACCCAATTGCCATTCTACATAAAGATGATCATATTCCCGTTCCGCTGGTTTCAGGATTAAACAAAAACTGGAATTAACTTTTTCATATTTAATCCATATGTTGCGTATTTATTACTACAGGTTGTTTTATTGGGTTTTCTCGGTGTTTGACCGAAGTATAACTGCGAAATTGGAGAATGTTCCTTTTATCTATGTTAATAGAGAAGTCCGGATTTATTTGGAGGATCTAGGGAATACCGTGTCAGCTCTTTTGTATACAATTGCAACACAACAGTAAAAGTAACTTACTTGGCCCATTCTACGTGAAGAATGAGGTTATCGAATCCGTGACCATCAACACCTTCAATAGCACGGGCAGCATCCTCACGATCGGCAAAACTGACGAATGCAAATCCTTTGCAAACATTGGTTTCACGATCTCTAGCAAGGTAGACACGAGCAATATGGCCGAAGGGACGGAAGAGATCATAGATATCACTTTCATGTGTATCCTCCGACAAGTTAGTAACACGCAATGTAGGAGTATCATCTAATGAAATCATGGCAGTTTAGTATGTGATGCAACCTGTGATCAACAGCTTCAAAATGTGTACCTCTTCTATCTCTATCATCACCACCACTAGGTCCAGAAGCACCTGACATCTTGGCACGAAGAGCAGGAGGAACATATCTTCCAGATGTACTAGATTCGGCAGCAGCAGCTTCACCGGCGGCAGGCTTGCTCTCGTTAAGAGCGCTGGTGAGTTCATCAAGAGGTTTAAGAGTGTCTTTGTAGGGACACTTAAGGGTGAAGTGATCACCCTTACAAATTCTGCAAAGAATCTTCTTGCCCTTGAGTTGCTCCTTGAGCTTGCTATCAGGATCCTCGGATTCAACGTTCTTATTAAATACCAAGAAGTTAGGCTCCGCAAGTGAAACAAATCAAGGTAAATTAAAAAGAGTGTACCTGGCTGTTGGAAGATAACTTCAAGAAGATTTGCTCACCGACGGTGGTAGTACTCATATCAGGACCAGGCTTGTTTCCCTTTTCTTGACCAAATTTAGCCCATTTCTAAAGCAACAATGGTCAGAAAAACAGGCATCTGTGGTAACATAACATGCTAACAAACCTTTCTTTCAGCGACGGCGTGGTTGACTCTTTCAGTGATGAGCTTCTTTTGAATTTTACGAGTAACCTATGGATACATCAAGGTAGGGTAAGTATATGGCAGGATCTTAGGGTTGCAAACTAAGACCACGGGCGCATATAGAGAAGCAGACATACTTTAACTTTCTTGCCATCCTCGCGAACTTGGATGTCAACTACAGTTTTAATTCCATCGTCGTTAAATTCGTTATCCAACTCTTCACCAACTTCATCAGCCCAGCTGGCTTTGGGTTCAGTAGTAACGGCCATTATTAAAGATAACTCTGAAACTGATTAAAAATAATACAATTATAGCTGTGTGGTAGAGTGAAATCACCAGAGATTTTCTTATGAAAACAAGAATAGAAGAGACTGAAGCAGTTACCCCAAGAGCGTAGTAGCACGTCAGGAAAATTCCTACCTAGTATACTCAATAGGATTTTGGTCCGATTTTTTTTGCTTTTTTTTTCTTCCAATCCTATCCACCAGTAAATCCTATTTAATTTAATCACATCAATATTAAATAGCCATGATTTTCCTACTCGCCCTGAATATGAATTATCTAACTTAGGGTTAGGGCCGAGGTTCAGATTAAGAGGTTTGATAGGTGTTAAAATGTTGCGTATATTTTATGCAGAGTTGGTTAGTTACTCAAAACACCCGAACTCCGCTCTTACAAATGATTGATCCATAAAGGCTTAGCCATATCATCCCACAATAAGGATGAGGGGGAGGGCTAGGTTTATTACTACTATGCTTTAAAAACTCTAGGTGCAGATCGTGTTCGAACATTATTTATGCATAGAGCATTATGCGATATCTGTAGGTATTTTTGAGGGAATTCCATTTATTGATATATGGCAAGAAATTAAGTGATGTAATGCAGTGAATGTGAAAGTACTTAAAATGGAGGATGTTGGTGGTTCTGAACTTGAGGATATCGGTATTTTTGGACGAGAAGAATCGTAGATTTCTAAGCAGACTTGCCAATAACCTCGACCTTAAATCCGATCTCTCGTAGTTTTGTGGCATCCAACATCAAACGTCCATCGAAAACGAAAGCAGGCTTGTGCATTTCGTTGTAGATCTTCTGCCAGTCAAGTGTCTTGAACTCATCCCATTCGGTACATACAACAACCGCATCGCAATCCTGGGCTGCTTCGTAAGCGCTACCACAGATGGTAACCTGCTTTTTTACTTGTGCTTCGTTGGACTGAACACCAGGCTCAGTCAAATCGAACCAAATCTGGGAATGCTCAACTTTGGGGTCATAGATACTGATGTTAGCATTCTCTTGAATGAAATCCTTGATCAAAGTGATAGCTGCCGATTCACGAGTATCTCCAGTATCTTTCTTGAAAGCAAATCCGAGAACTGCGATTTTCTTGTTGGTGATGGTGTTGAAGAGGGATTTGATCACACGAGTGGCGAAGCGTTGCTTTTGATACTCGTTCATCAGGACAACCTGGTGCCAGTAGTCGGCAACCTCATCCAAGTGGAATTGTTTGCAGAGATATACCAAGTTAAGGATATCCTTTTGGAAACAACTTCCACCAAAACCAACGCTGGCCTTCAAAAACTTAGGGCCAATACGTGAGTCCTTACCGCAAGCACGAGCAACTTCATCCACATCAGCACCAGTAGCCTCACACAACGCACTGAGGGCATTGATGCTGGAGATACGTTGGGCCAGAAGGGCATTGGCTGCCAACTTGGTGAGCTCTGAAGACCAGAGGTTGGTAGTGATTACATTATCAGTAGGGACCCAGCGAGTGTAGACATCAACCAAAGCTTGCTGAGCCTCACGGCCTTCGGGTGTTTGCAGGGAACCAATCAAGACACGATCAGGGTTAAGAAGATCGTTGATTGCCGTACCTTCAGCAAGGAACTCAGGGTTGGATAGAATATCAAATCTAATTCCATCCCGAGAGTTGGCTTCTAGGATCGTGCGCATGCTTTGTGCGGTACGACAAGGGACAGTGGATTTCTCGACGACAATCTTGGAGCTGGTGGCAACATTAGCGATACGTCTGGTGGCAGTTTCGATGTAGGCCAAATCAGCAGCAAAGCCAGCACCCATACCGGATTTCTTGGTGGGAGTGTTGACAGACACAAAGATAAGGTCAGCTTCTTGAATTGCCTTATCAACTTCGGTGGTAAAGAAAAGATTTCTGCCACGAGCAGTCTGGACAACTTCTTCAAGACCTGGCTCGTAGATAGGAAGTTTATCGGAGTTCCAAGCCTCGATACGAGCAGGGTTAACATCAACAATGGTGACCTGGATGTCAGGACACTTCAAGGCGATAACAGCACAGGTAGGACCACCAACGTAGCCAGCACCAATACAGCAGATCTTCTTTACAGCAACCATTGTGTTTTGTATAAAATATTAAGAAATCAAGGGAATTGTCGATAAAAAATATCACCACGAAGTCGTTTCTTTTATAGCCACCCAGCGAGGGAACCCTCCAACGAGTCTGATTGGTGGGGAATTGTGAATAACCTAGTTTATTCTATCACAGAGGTATGGAAGCCTTTTAGCGTTGGCTGATCCATCATAGCCTCTATGTTTAGATTTAATTAACAGGCGTTCATGTATAAGATCAAAATAGCCAAGTGAATGATGATACAACGGGCTGCTCGCCTCCAACCAAACTTTAGGTTGATTAATTCCCATTTTGGTAGATGCTCCGTTGATGGTCTGTTTGTATTGGCAAGCATTAATCCGTTGGGCGAATCTAGTTCGATAGATTTGCATAGATACGATCTTCAACGTGTTGGTAAAGGCCTTGCAAAATAAGGATCGATGCCTTTAAATGGATGATCGATGCTTACCACTTGGCGTAAATTGTCAGGAAAGGTTGAGCACTGGTTACTCTTTATTAATAGGTGTTTAAAAAAAGGATATACTATGATGCAAATAGATCACTTCTAGATTGTGCGTAGAAAATAGGGTGAGAAACTTGGTAGTGTAATTTCATGTGCTCATAAGCAACTGGGTAGTGTAATCTAATGTGTTCATGAGCAACTTACGATTAAGCTTAAATCGTTCTTACCGAGTTTTGAGAAATAGCCAGCCATGTTCATATTCATTGACCGGAAATTATCGTAATTGCGGTTGTATGATCATTGATAAGGGTTAGGGAGATTTTAACAGTAGCACTTCGAGTGAATAGGGTGAAAATAGTAATAGTACTTGTTTCATAAAGGGAATATTAAGTATTCGTACAATATGGACTTAAATTAACCAATATACACATATACAAATACATATGTAACCCGTGCCGGTTTTTTCTTTATTCATATGTTAATCAATATTTCAATCAGAAACTACTACATTGATATAATTTCATCATCACCAACCCTAACCCTAACCACATTGATTAACTTTAAATACACAAGTCGGAATTCTGTATAACCCATCGTATCCAGCTCTAACCCGAGTTGCCAAGCCACATGGTTACAAATTATGCTACTAATTGTAAAATATCTTTGACGGGCTTCATCTTGGGGTCCCCATTCTTACAACTAGAATCACCCCAAATTTTCACCCTCTCATACAAAAGATTGCAGGGTGTTGACAGGGGAATAGGGCGACGACGATGTATGAATTGAAGTTCAGCAATTTGGGGTGAGTGAAATTGTGTGGGGTAATGTTGACCTCTCAACGCGTGATTCACGTGACAATTCTGGGTAAAGTTGAAGATTTGTAGTGTTGAATACAATTCGTTCAGAAAAATTTCATTACCAAGTAGAATAGCCAATTTTACTCTTGATCAATCTTAGCTTGTTCTCCTAGAGGTGCCCTCTTCCTTCTCCAAACTAGTTTATTTTGCAAAATGATTCAAAGTGCTTTCACCAAAAAGACTGCTTCTACTGTCCTTCCTTTAATCCAAAAGGCCAGTTACTCTGCTGTCTCTACTGCCACCTCTAACGGTGTTCGTGTTGCCACCCTTCCTGAGCAATCCCCAGTAGCCTCCCTATCTGTGGTTGTTGGTGCGGGTAGCCGTGCTGAGAACTCTGCCAATCTTGGCGTTGCTCATCACTTGAAGAACTTCGCCTTCAAGGTATCTTTCTCACACTTTCTTTAGAAACCACTAGGGTCCATGTTTCCTTTCTTCTAACCTATAGTTTATTATAGAATACCAACAAGCGCTCTACTTTACGTATTACTCGTGAGGCTGAACTTCAAGGTGCATTTTTAACTACCAGCCTGGGTCGTGAGAGTCTCGTATACTCCGCTGAATTCCTTCGTGAAGACTTGTTAGTATATATACTCACAAATCGACGTAGACCACGAATAGTACTAACCTAAAGATACTTGCAGGCCTTACTTTGTTGAACTTCTTGGTGAAGTGATTACTGACACTAAGTATGAAGGATATGAATTCAAGGATGTCCACAAGGTTGTCCTAGGAGAATCTCAGAGTGCTTTTGCTACCCCTGAGGTCGCTGTCATGGATGCTCTTCATAACTCCGCCTTCCGCTCAGGACTTGGTAACTCTATCTATGCCTCTCCTGCCTCAAAAGTCACTTGTGACTCCTTGAAGGCTTTTGCCGCCGAAAAATTCGTCGGTTCCAATGTAGCAGTTGTTGCTAACGGTGTTGAACAAGATCAACTTGCCGAACTCGTTTCTAAGCACTTCTCCCAGTTGGCAAATGGTTCTGTTTCCACCACTCCTTCTAAATACTTCGGCGGTGAATCCCGTATCGAAGCATCAGGTGAAACCGGTCACTTTGCTCTTGCTTTTGAAGGCGCTCCTATCTTCTCGGACGATTTTGCTAAATTGCAAGTACTTCGTCACTTGTTGGGTGGTGAGAAGCGTGCCAAGTGGGCTGTCGGTGGATCCGCTCTTACTGAAGCTGCCTCCAAAATTTCTGGAGCTTCTGTTGCCACTTTCAATACTGGTTATTCTGATGCCGGATTATTCGGAGTTTATGTTCAAGGACCTAATGCCCGTGTAGGTGAACTCGCCAAGGTTGTCGTTGATCAACTCAAGAAGGCTACCGAGAAGATCTCTGAGGAGGAGTTCAAACGTGCCATCGCCCAAGCCAAGTACGCTACCATTTCACTCTTCGAAACTCGCCTTGGTCGCGCTGAGATCTTTGGCAACCACCTTCTTGCCTCCGGAAAGACCTTCACCTCCGCTGAACTAGCTCAACAAATTGAGAAGGTTACTGTCAAGGATGTTCAAACCATCGCTACCAAGGTACTTAAGTCTAAGGTTTCCTCAGCTGCTCACGGAAATATCTACTCCCTTCCTTATGCTGATTCCTTAAACCTCTAAGTCCTCCTTCATTTCCCTAACCCTAACTCCAACCCCAACCCTCTCTCTGCCTCAACCTCCACCCTATTCTCTCCTCTATCCTCTTACCCTTGCCATATTTACAGTATGCAGAGACTCAAGGGGCAGACAACCCCCATTTAAATTATGTATCACTTTCCATATCTTTCTCACTTTACACTATTATAAAACGTCAAAGCATTCTCTCCCCATTAGGAAGCATAGAAAAGTTTACTCGACCTACTTATATCCAGTTCATGTAATAAATGATGATATATATGGACGAGTCTCTCAATCACGAAATCCATTCTAATCCATATATTTGAACTCAACGTTGAACTATTTGCCAATTGTTGCTTGAAATCACAGCACTGTACAGCTCAATCATAAAGAACTCTATTAGAAATAATAGGCTTAATGCCCTTTGGTTGCAGTCGATGTATTCAGCGCATGCAAGCTTAGGGCTCATAACTTATTGTGAGATGCTAGAAGTCATTAGAAGTGATTGGTAGATTTTGAAGAATGTGAATTTCACTTGCAGATTTATTGAGTGTAAAATTGACTGTTATACTTTGATTCTCTAACAAAGGTTTGGTTGAAATGTCTACAATCATCTTTTCAGTTGGGGAATAACCCAAGTTTACTAACTTAATTTCTAGAACCTCCCTAATATAATGATGCTTACTTTTAGTATGAAATGTTGGATATCTAGCCAATTGCATAGAACCTGGAGTATTGTGTAGTAATCTCATTGGTGAATCCTGAATGGAGCTCAAGTCTTTCAGTAGCTTTCTTAACTCCATTAACTCTATTCTTGACATATTTTGCTTTGGTATTAGAAAGTCCAATCATAAGTTGCTAGAATTTGAAGAGATTACTCCACCCCAACAAACATGTTGTGAGATACTGGGAGTCATTGGAAGTAATTTGGAGAATTAGAAGAATATGTGGCTTTCACTTGTAGATTTATAAAATGTAAAGATAACTTTTATATTTTTGTCAAGAAGTAAGCAATGTGTAGAATGTGCTAAGGAAGGTACAGGAGATCATATCCTGATCCAGAATGCACATACTTTAAGCCAAGACAAATATATCTTTTTAAATACTTGAAAATTCACATAAATTTGACTGACAACTCCCATACAGCATGTAATATCTGAAAGTGTCTCAACTGTGATGCACATAAACTCCCAGGCATAGATCAGCATGGAAACTTCTTGCTGTCAGATGATTCCTTATGTGCTGGATTTGAGCCATTTTTAGTCAAGCCAAGGTAAATCTCCATCAAATTTGACATAAGCCCACATTCTTCCAGTTTAAACCTTTAAGGTAGAACTGGGATATGCTTGCACTAGTTTAAGGTTACAAATCCAATAGTACACTCAATATTTAGCAGAGTTCCAAACTAGTATATTCATTCACCAGAACAGTCATTTTTGCTGAAATTAAGTTGGTTTAGCACTTGGATATTAATAATATTATGTATATAATTAATATTTCATGTTTGTAGGGTATTTGTCCTATTTGAATAGTGTACAATATTCTTAGATTAGTTACCACATTATGAAAATTTTGGCTATTATGAGGATTATTATGCATGTCCAGGAGCTCTGAAACTTCTACAGCATGCTTCTAATGCTGTTAGATTTGAGATGTTATTGGAAGTGATTTACAGAATTAGTAAAGTAGGTGGTTTTCATTCCGAGTTTTTTTTAGTGTAAAGTTAACTTTTTGGACTTTTGTAAAGAGGTAAGCAAAACAGTATGCAAAATTGTGTAAAGAAATGTCCTAGGAGCATGTGCACAAAGTCTGAGGTCAATCAACATGTTTGAGAAAGTCAGCTATTGTTGGTACTTTCAAGTATGTCAACATACTATTAGTAAGATCTAAATGTGGATTTTGAGGGAGAGAATATTGTTTGGTAAATATAACAAGGGTAAGGTCTGTTGAAATTCACATAATCTAGCACCTAATTATTCATGCTTGATCTCACCCTTATTTTATTTACTTAGCAATTTCCTCTCACCCAAAATTCACAATTGCATTTTAGTTAAGATATTTTTCACTAACTTATAAGTACCCAGAATACTTGACTTTCTCAAGCAAGTCCAAATGACCCCAAACTTTACGCACATGCTCTTGGGACCTTCTTTAACACACTCTACATGTTGCTTGGTTTACTTCTTGACAAAAGTATAAAATTCAACCTTCCATTTAATAAATTTACATGTGAAAACCACATATTCTTCTAATTCTCCAAGTCACTTCCAATAACTCCCAGAATCTCACAACAGGTTATGAGCCCCAAGCTTGCACTCTCTGGAATGTCTACTACTGCTATTACTGGAGTTCTTCCTCCTGCTGAAAAGTTTGATGGCACCAAGTGAGCAAACCACATCTACTTGAGATTCTGCAAGGATCAGCTTGGTATCCCTACACCTTGACACCAGCAGGTACTGCTGAAAGCTAAAAAGCAAGACCTGTTCCTAAGGGATAATATCAGACTGAAGGGACAGACTATACTAAAATATTTGCACCAGTAGCCAAGTTTAACTCAATTAGATTGATTTTAGCAATATCTGTTAAATATCAGTTTTATATTCATCAAATGGATGTTAGAGCAGCCTTTTTGAATGGTAAATTGACTGAGAACATGTACATGGACTAGCCAGATGGATTTGTGGACCCAAAATACCTGTTATGAACAAACCAAGGCAGGAGAAGAGACCAGGCAGGACAAGGCAGGAATGACTTAGGTGTAGACTAACAAGGCAAGGACAAGAACTGGAATCCGGTAGGAATGTTTATTGATAACCTGTGTTTATCTGACTGAGGAATACATAAGGGGGGATAGTACTATATATACTTTTCTGAGGCTGAGTGCCAAGACAATGATGAATAAGCAATGAGATAATACAAACTAAATGGAGAAACTATATCCACAATGACTACTTTGCATAACCATGTGATCTTTGTGTAACATTGAGATTTCCAAATAAGGACCTGGAGACTAGGATGTGAGACATGGATTCCAAATAAGGAATCTTGTGTAATGTTATTACCATATATGGTAGTTACTTGGACTTGGCAAGAATAGAGATCTTGGGGCTGGGACAGCCAATGGCGAAAAGACATGGGGTGATAACTGATGCATGGGATTATACTAAGAATGGGTGTTTCTCGGCAGTACTGTCATGAGATCATGACAATAC
>JNET01028416.1:0-12094 GCA_000697455.1 Basidiobolus heterosporus B8920 | reverse complement strand
AATGTAGGTGCCAAGCTCCCGATTCTAGACCTGGATCTAGGGTCCCAGAATTCAACAGTGCCGTCCTCAGTACCAAACCCGAATAATTGATGAGCAGGATTGATTTCAACTACATTCACACCGGTAGAATCAGTGACTAGAGGGTTCAAGAACCGACCTTGGTCAAGGTTGAGTCGATAGACTTCATTCGAAGCACCACCCACTAACAGATCGCAAGAAGGAAAATGGTAGTCGAGATCCCTACCGAACTTGGGGATTCTAGTTCTGTAGTGAATACCACCTTGAGCATGCAATTCAATAGATCTGTCATTTTGGAGTAATGCTGACTTGGTCCAATCGTCAGAAAGTAGAACAAAATTTACATTCTCGGCATCAGTGTGACGTTCGAACTTCATTGACATTTCAGCGTATTCAAAAACACGCATCTGAGGCTTATAAACACCGGTAGCAACTGCGTATTTACCATCTCTAGTAGGTTTGATTTTAATAGAGGCTTCTGGGAATTCGAAATCTTGAATGAGCTCAATACGATGTCTCCATTCTATACAACTTAACGTTAGTTCAAAGGAGAAAGAAACCAAGCAAGAAAACCCCCACACGTACCTAGATCGTTTTTCAAGGCTCTCCGTTTTCTTCTAGCCAGCCAGTCAGGAATGGCTCTTGAAGTGTTAGTTCCTGACACTTGATAAATCTTAACATTATTTGGGTTGGAGACCTGAATCGACATGTGTGTATTTTTTGTGTTCTATGTATATATGCAGCGCTCCCTTCGAATAACAAAAAACAATTTCCGTACAAAGTGAAATACGATTTACAATTGAAGCTGGTGCCTTGCACTCGTCGAACCTTTTTTTTTCAGAAATCATTTTTTCTTTTTTTTTCCAGTCATTTATTCATTTGACTTATGAACGGATTGATTGAACAGTCACGTTAAATATTTTCTGATACTCACCCATTTTCAATGCTGCTTATTGGCATTAACCATGATTTTCTTGTGGTGGCTTTGTGGTAGTGAATATTGTACTCATAGGCTTGAACTTGTGGAAGAGAAGAGGAGGGCGTATGAGCAACATTATCTGCACCCTTGACATTGACGATGTCAGCCATTTCGACAATGATAGCAATAACCATCACAAACACATAGGCTATCTATGCTTCTAACCATAAAACGACAAAGTTGGGAGAAATTTCTGATTGAAAATGGATCCATTTATACAATGAACTTTTGAATAGCTCTCGCGTACACTCGTTCACGAAACCCATGGTATTTCACTCATTTTGTGCTTGGGCGTTAGACAGCTATCATGGGATATTAAGGTTTGAGAGAAGAAGAAAATTATTTATATAACAGACAAAGATTTCAAAGGAAGCAAATTTGAATATAGTGGTTGAGGTGTTTATCCGGAAATGGATCCTTGATGATGGGTTAATCCAAAAAATGTTATCCCGAACTATATGAACGTTTTTCTTGTAGGATCATGATAAAGAATCTAAATTTAGGCCTCTAATGAATCTGAGTTATCTTACAAATTAATTAGAACTTGGTTGAGGACCAGGTAGCCGTGGCGATTGATGATGTCCGTTTGAGTTTTGTGGGCCACCAAGCGGTGCTGAACCTGGTCTATGATCTTGGCTGTAGTTCTGAGAGTATTGGGTTAATCTTTCTGTTTCTACCTAAAAGAACCATCACGAATAGGTACTTACATCTTTGGGATCGGAGTGACGACCCATACTTGCAGCTTTCTCACTAATACCAACTAGTGCTTCTGCCCCATCGTAATCTTCGTCGACTTGACGAGGAGGTGCGCCCATACTAGGCTTATCGGATCGAGAAGAGATGGGGGAGTAATTGTTGGGCTTGGTAAGCGTGTTCATCCCATCAGGACGAGCGTGGTGGGGATGAGGACTAGGGCTTTCCTTCATGTTGCGAATTTCGGGAGGCATGCTTGCTCTTTTAACATCAGCGTGCCTTCCATCATTGTGGGTAGGTGCAGGAGATGGCGTGAGCGTTCTAATATCCTTAATACCAGCCACTGGGCTATTCCTGCTTGGGAAAATTAAAATGGGTTTCAAGCCGGGGCTTAGCTTCTAAATGGTACTTACTTCCTTTCATCGGATGGTGACATCATATGGGCTTTGTGATCCATCATCATAGACATTGAAGAGGGCGTAGGAACGCCAGGTCCGAGCGATCTTCTGGCCAAGTCAACGTTGTACGGCGGTTCATTTGGATGCATTCTGGGTGATCTTTCAACTGACCCCGGAAGGGAATGTACTTCGTTTCTATGATATGGGTTCATGCCATTTCCAGGTCTATTTGAAGGCTCCTGTTTGACTTTGCTAGGATCCATTTCCATATCACTTCTGCGATCACCAAATGGTGAGCCTCGGAGGGGAGCTTGCATAGGATGGGGAGGATGCATTTCTGGAGGACGCATTACTGGAGATGGTGCATTAGGTGGTCTCAATGGCATTCGATAATCTTGTGGGGGAGCGGAGGCGAAATTATCGTTATTGGGTGGTTTCATAGGCTGTTGTGGACTCATGTATGGCTGCGGTCTTCCATCTACTCCGTATGGTCCTCTCATTCCACCCCCCATTTCAGGCATTCTTTGGGGTTCTTCGCGAGGTTGGTGGCTGAATGGTGGAGGTGTACGTCTAACGAAACCAGCCGATCCCGGAGGAGGGCCAGGTGGCATATCTCTGCCACCCATGGGCGATTCGTTTGGCGGACCAGACTAAATAACTTTATTAGTATTGTCTCCAAAAAAATAGAATATTAGCCAAGTACCAGAGGTGGCGGAATGGGTCCTCCAGGTCTAGTTTCGGGAGGTCTTAGAGGATAACCTGGCATGTTCGGTGGCGCTCCTTGGGATGAAGGGCCTAAGCTCTATATTTCACAACGTCAAATAATTTGTCAATTAACTACTTGGAATAATATGTCAGTGGTTGGTATACCTGGCCAAACTGAGGCGGGATACCAGCCATGGCTGAAGCCGTACTATTTTGATACATCGTAAGATTAACATCCTGTGGGACAGGTGCTGAACTGCTTGGGGGACTAGATGAATATGAATCTTGTTAATCTAAATTCCAATGGTTTGTTAGCGACAGTTATAACTACGCACCCTCCGGCTTGAGCATTTCTTAGTAAAAGTAATCTTTGCTTAATATGAGGGTTGTTGGGATCAAGCTCTGCGGCACGTTGATAGGCGTCAATAGCATCGTTAATCTGATTATTGCAAGATTCGTACAGCGTTCCCAAATCATACCATACTTCGCTGATGTATGGATTTAACCTAATGGCTCTGCTATAAGCATCCAATGCATCTCGGTACTGTTGGATAATACTTTGTTATAGTCGCCTTACACATACACTAGGAACGTTAACAACTTACTAACCTGCTGTATCTGATAATAGAGGACACCAATAGAGCACCAGAACGTAGGGTTTTTACCATCCCGATAGCTAAGTTAAAGTTATTAAGACTGTAGTATTTGGGCTGGCTGGAATAATCGGTACATACACTGCTTGTTGGTACGCTTCATACGCCTTGCTGTACTTTTGTTGAGCCATATAGCATCGACCCAATAAATACCATGACTGAGCATCGGCACTATCTGTAGATAAATTTTAAAGTCAGCTTGGCTTGGTATAGCTATACCCAATCATGTAGCCGAACATACCGGCTTCCAACGATTTCGTCAAATAACTAATTGCTGTATCCTGATTAGCAAATGGTGCATTTGGTTGATGACAAAGCCAGCCCAATTGTTGTAGAACTTTGGCATGGTTGGGGTTTTCGGTTAGTACTCTCTCATAAGCTTCTTTAGCAAGTTGATACTGCAAAACAATATTTAGAAAGATATCCTTCAGAAAACAAGATCAGTAACAAAATTACCTCTTTTTGCTGCTCATAAACATGGCCTATTTGGAACCATATATCTACTTCAGTAAGGGGGCGAGGAGGAGAACTGAGTATATATTTAAAGCACTAAGAAACACCATTAGATAATCGCAATCTGGCCCGACATATCTAAAATACTATGTACCTCCAAACTGGAGCCGTATTTCTGTTGTTGCTTGTAAATAATACCAAGTCTAAAATAAATCTCATTGGCTTTTTCGAATTTGGGATCCATTCGTAGTACTGCAGAAAAAGCCTCTTCTGCATGCTCCAATGATTGATAACGGTCATAAAGTATCCCAATGCCGTACCAAAGTTTGGGTTCCTATAAAGTTAGTGATGATAAACGGTCAGCTGATGACACGAAGCACATATAGCGGAATGCTGTACAACCTTGGGATTAGGAAGATGATAAAGGGCTTGTTGGTAAGCAGTATAAGCTTTTTGTAGGTCATCCATCATAAGGTAACAGTGCCCCAAAGCTCCCCATATCTCGCCGTTATTTTGTTCGATGTTGAGAATTCTTTGAAAGTACTCGACAGCCTAACTCAAAAAAGTTAGGGTAAAACAAGGAAATAAGTCGTCAACAAAATACTGACTTTTGGGAATTGCTCGCGTCCTCTACATAAGGAGGCGATTTGTGTAAGGGCAGGTATCGAATAAGGGTTATGTCTTAAAGTAGCTTCATAAGCATTCATAGCGCGATCAAATTCTTGCATTAACTCGGCCAACGCGCCTATTTTAGTCAAGGTTAAAAAGGGCTAGCTCACTTTTGGAGCCACTAGATAACTTACCTAGCTGTAGCCATGTTTGTTCGTTCATGGACACCAACTTTTGAGAAGGTGTCATTTGCTGAGAAGCCGAGGTGGTAGCCATTACGGCTGGAGATGCACCTGAGGTTGACAGTTTGGTAGAAAGAGAGGTGGTAAAAAATACGAATCAAGAAACTAACGCCTTCGTCAATCAGGTCTAAAACTTTAGTATAATTTCTTTTTAGTACGATATCAGTAAAGGGGTAAGATCATTTATTGTTGTGATTGAGATGTATGGATTAAAGAAATCAAGGTTAAAATGCTGACATTACCCGAAGATAAACGGAGTATCCAAGAAAAAAAGGAACAAGCAGGTTGATATAATTTTGGTCCAGAAAAAAGGAGGGTAAGGTAAGTAACACAATACAATCTTCAAACAAGAACACGGGAACGCTAAATTTGACAAAAGCTAGAAATTGAGCATCATTACGTGGCTGTCGAATGAATCTCATATTCTTAAAATAAAATAAATGCCCCCATTCTAACTGATTCACTCTTGTTGCTAATGATTCAAAATCAGTTGAACCCGAACAAATACGACAAGTACGATTGTTTCAGCTCGAAATCTTTTGTCATTAGATCTCATTGAAATATACAGTAAAGATGAAGTCATTGAACAAAATAAGATGAGTTGGTGATTAAATAGTACAAGTGGCTATACTATACGTGCAAATCAACGAACGTTTATATGTGATTTAGGTTTTGTTGCTACCTCTTTGGATGCACTAGTAATTCTGCACAAGTTAATCAAGATGAATGTTCGTTACCAATGCTACCTAGCACTTCCAGTGTCCGCCAGCTCAACTCGATTGACACAAGTAACACAAAATCCGCCATCTTCTTAATGGATGTATTGATGCATAAACAACATCAACGCAAGATGACACTTTCCCTAATAAGCACGTGTGTATGCCTCGAATCCCTTGGGCGTGGCAACCAAGAGGCAAGGTTTCAACGGCAGATTGGATTATCCCACTATCTGACGAATGGCATCATTATTATTAAGAGAAGCTTATGTATCTAATGATTGAGGAGGTCGCGCTTTCCTTTTTTTCCTTAGCTTCGAAGAAAACAGAATGCTGTCCATTTTTGTCGTCGCTACTATTTCCATTCTTTATTATACGAGACACCGGACACTGAAATCGAGGATCCCGAATCGTACCTAGGAATGATCACCTTGATGACAACAATATATTATGTCATTGATAGAGTTTAAGTGGAGATATTATAATGGAGTACCAAGGAAAACGTCCTTATCTACAAATATAGGCTGACTATATCACTCCCAATCAGTTTACCCCATTAAATGGGATTTTCCATTTTTGTCTGAATGGCTCTTGAGACCAGGATATATATCGAATATTGCTATATACAGTATATATATAGGCTCTGACTAGAATATGCTCCTGTATCTAGTTTAATAACCATATCATGAGCCCTGATGGCCTAAGTGCATAGATGCGTTAGTGCTGAAGGTGGGATTTCAGGCATGCGGGCTGAGTCATGAGACGAACAGGATCTAATGTGGTCACAATTATATGAATATTTATATTGTGTACTATTATATACATCCATCAGCTTGGGAGTGTACTTCACTAGGTTGTACTTTTGATCACATTACTCGTTATGCATCTGCTAGAATAGTCCGATATACGATACGTTCAGAAATTTGACTGAGGTGTTCAAATATTTACGCATGTTATGGCTACAGCCACTCTAATCAGACTTTAATCACTGACACATAATCATTGCTTAATAATGTCTAGATAGCTCTTCCAATCCGCCTTATAACTTTGCTACGGTAAATGACAAACTAGGGAACTCTATGTGGTAAGAATTAATCTATCAATTCAGAGATCAATCAATAATCGATCCAATTGATCATATAGAGCTCATAACCAGCATGAATCTGATGAAATTACGTATAAGACCACTAAAGCCTCTAGTTAGGCACAGAATTTGAGAAATTTAGAAATTTTCCAACAGAAGTGGTCACGCATATACTAAGCAGCGAATCAACCCCCAGGGTCATAAGTGAGAAAAAAAGAAACGTGACGGGCCTTCGAGCCCCATGTTCCGGCATTTTCCAAATATTCCTCGAGAGTACTGTCCAATGCCTTCCATACATGCCTGATAATGGAATACTCTGATCAAAAGCCATGCTATTGATTGGATGAAGTGGTTTTTTTTTTCGGTCCTGTATTACCAAATATTAAGAATATATGCTGATTTAATTCTAAAGCTATTCATGTAATGGTAATACTAGGTACAAAAAAAAAATACCAGAAAAAAAAGAATAAGAAACCAAGGACTGCAATGCATGGTTGCTGCTTGCCGACGTTGGCGAAATAGAAGTGCTTGAAGAAGTTACTATACCATTCTCTACACTCAATATCGAATAAATATTTCTCTTCGTCAAAACCTTCTCATATCCAAGACTGCCGGTTCGTTCAATATCATATTTGTTTCAACCTGGCCTTCATTTTTCTTATCTTGTTTATTTCTTCGTAGGTTGCTCGCCTCTCACTGCCCATTTCATTTTTTGTTGAACAAAAAACATTCTCTTTTTTCATTTCATTTTATTTCATTTAATTATCAGTTAGGTTTGTATCCCTAATTGTTCCATGCTAACTCCGGGAACACAAGTCAACTAAACTGTTTTTATCCCAAACAGAATGACTTCACAAGGAATAGACTCTCGAATCTCAGAACTCAGAGATTTCATCAGCTATTTTGCTCCAGGAAATATTGTGGAGTATGGTTCTTTTATTCATAAAAAGCAACCCTTTCGCAACTATTTCGAAGAAGGCCGATACGTGAACTCTTCACGAAACTCAGGCTATAGGCCTTATGGTAAAGGCTATGACCGTCGGTATCAACCGACTAGAGACAAGGTATCTAAATGGTTTTTGGTATATGACTCTTTGGGTCGTTGTCATAACCTTGTTCTCAATGATATATCATAGAAGCCAAGACATTCCACTTGTTTCAACTCAAGCGGTGAATCTACTCCCGAGGATACGAATGATTCTCCTAGGAGTACTTCTGAGTCAATCAGTAGTCCAGACTCAAATCCCAACCCAACTCCTCGGGATACTGATCCTCTACCATTATCTCCCAACTTGGATGTCGTTAAGATGCAACTTGAGGTACTATACCTTTTTATTAGTTGAAAAATCATTGAGGATATGGAAATTAATCCTGGATTTAATCATAAAAAAGGCGTTATCCCGAATTCCGTCTCCTATCGATGATACGCTTCCTCCTGTTGATGGCTTTAAGCTTAACCAGTCCGGAATAAACAAGGCTTTCAAAGACATGGTAGGCCTAGAAAGGTCCCCGAGGGTTCATGTTGGTGGTAAAACAGTTAGACCTCCTACAAGTGGCGTTTCTCGGGACAGTCCATCTCCCCGTATCATGCTAGGTGGTAAAGGGCTTCCGATGGCCTCACACAAAGCACACCCTACTCGAGGTGGTAAGGGGACCGTTAGGCCTGTTACTTCAGGCAAACAGATTCCTTATCATGGACTCAAGATGTCTTTATCTTCGGAAGATGAAAGCGACGTGAGTTCAGCTAGTGATAGTGACGAGGCAACCTCCTCTTCTGATGAAGAGATATCAATTGGCACTATTTCACACCAAAAGAATACAGCCACAGTACTAAAGCGCTCAGTCGAGAAGATGTCAGAGCCTGTCACTCACGAGGATGAAGAGGATACCATCGTTGTAGACGATTTAGATGTAGAAACTGAAGGTATTGTTCAAAATACATCTTCGGTTGGTATCCTTTATTGATATTTACTTTATATAGCATTTGAGCCTTCCAGCGTAGCGCAACAACACTTTGATAGATTCCCTACTCCAAACCAGAAAGAAATATCGAAGAACAAGTGGCGTAATGATAATATAGTTATCAGTCACGCAAACCTCCCTCTACCAAAGAAGAGTTTAATCGTGCGCCTCAAATTGCCCACTGAAAAACAGCTTAAACCCCGCAAAAGCCTCATTGTGAAACTTCAAATTCCCGCATCTTTGAGTCGCCCCAATTTCAAGAAGCGCCCATTATCTCATGATAGTGAACAGACTGCATCCAACCATTGTAAGAAGATGTGCCCATCAGGAGACAAACTGGACCATCAAGTATTTACTCATAAGCATGAGGCGGCTCGATTGAAACTCGAGGCAGAGAAGTTTCTCGCTAGAGGAGAAGGATACCAGGAACAGGCAGTTGCTATGCTTACCCACAGTTTATTCCATCAAATGCTATATTTCTGTGAACTTGAGGTATTTTTGCATACTACAATTTGATTACCATTCTTTCGCTAATCGATCAATTCCATAGAACAAGAAGGAAGAGTCTGAGGCAGCTTGCCACTTAGCCCAGGAGATTAAATTGGTTATTGCGGATGTGATAGAACAACATGTATCATGTGGCAACCTAGGAGTAGCTGGTTTGCTGTAAGTGTTAGCTTTATACCCTTTCCATTCATTGGTGTTATGACAAATTACTAATCACACTAACAGGATGAAGATTGACTCGATTTTCACCTTTCGTGCGTTAAATCTACAAAGCCTTCTGCTCAAAGCGAAAACTACCGAGATCAAGTCACAAAATCCTAGGGTCGACGGTAGCTACTTGAACACTGTCCAAAAATTCACTGACGATTTTCAGTCAGTTTCCAAGAAATGGCATGATGCCGAAACCTTCCTTTCACGTGACCCTTCTCTATTATCCACAACACGTGACTCACTGTCCCTGTTCACATCTCTATCACATATTGTTGAAGTAACAAGAAGTGTTGTTCCTTTGTAGATATCTCGACCTCATCAGTTTCTTTGTATAGTTGACATTAACCACGATGCTTCGAAGCCTTATTTTTTATTCATTGGCTGCTGTACAATCCCATCAAATTACCAATAGACCTTTCATATTACCAAAGTAATCATAACCCTAACCAGCCAAAATCAGCACTTACAACCTTTCAATCGCTGGGTAAATATTAATCCTAACCTTAATTAATGAGTTAATGCGTGACTGTATCTTGCAGGGCCTGAATATATACGGGTTAGATACGGCACAGATTGTTTCCCCATTTGCTCACACAAGCCATTCCAGAGTGTACCATGTGGCTCCTAAAATGTAAACCGTTTGGTCGCACCAATTCCAGAAAATCACCAGATAATAGAATCTGAGTTCACTGAGCTTTCTTCACCCCTCTACGGATTCCTAAATAAGGTTTATCTTTCCACTGATGCTTTAGATTAATCGATCAGAAATCGTTTCCCTCATCATAGGCTGGGTATCAGTGACGGGATGATACATCGATCTTACCATCGATGATTGACTGAAATGTGACTATGCGTCCATCTAAATGACGCATACTAATATGATTCAGTAATGGTTCGTTGATTTACTGGTATGTTGTTTTGGGTGAAACTAATTAGAGTAATAAAAGCGGTTTTATCAGGTCATCAGGTCATCAGGTTTCCTTTTAACCTGGTTACTATACTAAAAGTCAGTCATCTTTTCAATGGTTTAATTTTAATAAACACATCCATTTGCTATCTTACCCTTCAGCATGACTTTGGGCGCCCACAAGAAGAAGCAGCCTGATGCCATAAGTTGCTCGTTGTTGGGAGTGCAGACAGTTGAATCTTGTTCATCATGCTTCCCATCCCTCTTGCTCTGAGATATAAAGCCAAGAAAGGTGACGTCATCCACCGTACACATCGGTGTGCGTTGCGGTAACCGTAAGGGGCCTTTTTTCAAAGATGCTCAATTTGGTAAGCCTACTACCTACTGATCAGGGTGTTAGCCATCTCAAATACGAACGTTCACTCCGTCTCACTGCTGAGGAGCGAATTGGCAGTAAGTGTGTCAAGCTAAGAGTGTCGAACTCCTACAGGACTACTTACAAATATTATGAAGTTATTCTTGTCGGCCTATCACACATAGTCATACGCTGTCCTCTTTAAAAAACCACTGTATGCCTTTGACAAAGCCATCGGCTCTGGTAGACGCAACAGCCGTATTAAGAGAAACATCATCACTTCTCCATTATCATTAGGCACATTAAGCACTGTTGCATGCTCATCATCGTACTGCTTAGCAAAATCTATGGTTCTCAATCGATTCGGTGGCCCCACGAGTTAGGAAGTCTAAAAAAAGCAAAATGAGTAACCAATCACTATACTATGAATATTAAGCTTAAATAGGGGTATCTTGGGGCCATCTTCTAAGCTTGACCATACTGAGCCAAATAAATTACTTGGCAATCATTATGGCGTAAAATTACTGGCTTTCGATGTCGGTAATTCTATATTTAAAGGTTACGCGATCTCCAGTCCGATGCTTGACGTTGTGTGCGACATGGTGACGATATTAGGCCACGGCGTTTTTGGGTATAATTTATTGGTTACCCAATGAGCCAATGATGACTGTATAAAGTGATATATATACCGCAGAATCTAGTCTATTCTTTGTGAAGAAAATGCGTGTGTTATCCTTATTCGTGTTGTTGTGCCTGACTTATGCCTCTGTGAAGAGTGTTCCTTTATTTGCCTTTCCCCCGACAGACATCTTAAAGTCCGATCTACACCTGCTGACACCTGAAGCCCAGGGATCGTTGCCGCGGATAGATCTACCGAACCTTGACTTCGAATACGTGTACCACTACGCAAAGCAAGAGAATGACGCTCGTGTTTTTCTAGAAAACGAGATTGATTCTGAGGAGTCCTTTGAACCTAACTTCATGCATTAATTCCACCATACTACATTGTACTATTTTGTTTAAAGCAAATTTCTTTTGTAAATCTCATCGAAATCCCGCCTGTACTTAATAAATGATTTTAGTAACAATCTATTTATTCATTCTAGGTCTATAGAAGCCCAGAATATATGAAAATCATGCCAATTTCTTATCTACTATACTCTTGATAATATCTCGAATTTTAGGGTCCTTAATCTTTTCCAACTGTTTGGTAATCTGCTCATAATCAAGTGAATCTGATGAGTCGCCTTGATTTTTAAATCCCAAGGCAAGAACGTCGCTGGCAATCTTTTCCCGATCTTCTGGTGTGAGCTCTCCTTTGTGCTTGGATACCATGTCGGCAATATCATTGACTGATTTGTGTGGTGCTGGCTTTTCATTTCCTGAAGGCTTGCGTGGGGACGGTTTTGTCTCTGACATCGGCTTCGGCTTATTAGGCGACTTGGAGGATGGTTTTGTGTCTGGATTAGGCTTTGGCTTAATCGGACTTCCATTGGTGGGTGATGTGGGTTTCGACTTGGATGGTGCCTTATAGGGGGATTTGGGAGAGGGTTTCGTTGTTGGTGTAGGCATTGGCTTGCTGGGTGACTTGGAAGAGGGTTTT
>JNET01028397.1:0-14489 GCA_000697455.1 Basidiobolus heterosporus B8920 | reverse complement strand
ATCAATCCAAGCTTCTTCATGACAAAGAGAAGGATGCAACGCATAAGGCTTCTAGCAGTCCTAAGCTAATTACTCAAAACATCACCTTTCGAGCTTGCAATTGGGTATTGGACAGGGAAGAATGTGTTTCGAAATACGAAGTAATTTTATGGTACTTTGGCATGTCAGAATATTCTTTAGAAAACGTAGACTTAGTGTTTTGTAGTCTTAGTGTTACTAAGTGGATCCATCTAAATCAAGGCGATGAAGGGATCAAACAGTTGTTCCAGAAGGTCTATGATTCACTAACAAATGATGGAATATTCATACTTGAGCCACAGCCATGGAACTCATACTATCGGAGAAGCCATTTGACTCCAGTATGTGTCGTGTACATAATATATTGCCTGATTCATGTATATTCTAATGTATTGCCTATTTCATGGATATTTCATTTTTCTCAATGCAGGAGATTTGGGAAAATTACAAGCGCATTCAGTTAAGACCCGAGCAATTTGAGGTCTATTTAACCAAAGTCATTGGATTTCAGCACTGTGAACTATTGGGGATCCCTGAGACCGACTCTAAAGGTAACATTACTCGGTTTCGTTACTTTGAATCAAGCCTAATTCCGTACCTAACCACATGATTCCCTCAGGATTCTCTCGCCCTCTTTACCTCTTCCGCAAACTCGCCCATACAACGTAAGCAGCAGTTGCTCGGTTTGCGTCACCACATTCATTCATCGCACTATCCCTTGTTCTTGATCTCGAGAATCTTGTGTATTGCTTTTAATAATCTACCCGAGCTGCGTCTTATTAACTATCATAATCAAGGGCATTCAGTCTAACTATATATTTGTATAATGTTTCGATTGTATGTGACTACCACCATATCGGGATTATACATTTGCTGTTCTGAGCATCCGCCACTTCCATAATAAACATACATAGTCAGAACCACTATTGCACCTTTATTACGGTATTGTGTGCTGATTGTACATAGAATTATGCAGATAGGCTCGTACAAGGAGCCTACTCATGATATGAAATCTTCTATAAGATCAGGTCTGAAGTCCCAATTACTTTGTTGGAGCTACATTAGCTGAATGCATTTTGAAGCTCACAATAGGTCTTCAGGGGGATACTTATCTCCAGAAGAGGAGGGCTCTGGAGATGAAAATCCCCAATATCCTATATCTTTTCCACCTATATTGCCGCAAATTCAACCTAGAATGCGGCCTGTAGTTCAGCCCTCACGACTAAATCCCGTCTACAGTTCTCGAACTCAGCAAAACTATGAACCATTACCAACCCAGCGTATACTTAACCGTGGTCTACGACAAGGCTCTCATAGGCAAAATAATGCCAGTAATCGCCCACTTCCCTATCGCAATACTTCTCCTCATTCTCAACAATTTTCTCAGAGAACTTTTTCTGAATATTCAGAACATAGAAACACGCGCGCTTGGCTTGAAAACGAAACCCCTTTTCAGCCACCCTATCCTTATCCGGAAGAAGCTTCTGTTTACAGGGTTACTCTTCGACAACCTCAAGCAGCTCCTCTTGAAAACACTAGATTATTAAGTAACATTCAATCGCCAGAGCCAAGGCTCGTAGAGTTGAATCCAAGCCAAGGTCATGAAACCATAGTTAGTCGAATCAATATGTCTTCGCTACGAAGGCAGTATGATAATGCAACCATCCTTGGGATCAACAATCGACTAAAAGGTTTGGCTCAGAAGCTAAATAGATCTCGAACTTACCTTCATGCTTGTATGGAACTCTACACTTGGTGCCAAACTGACTCAGCGTATTGCTTGCATACTGAAAAAACCCTTATTCACTGTTTAAAAGTAAAGTCTTGTCTACAAACTATTCGAAAGTCCTCTTTGCATCCAGATTTTAATCGATTTTCGCATTTAATAGATCATTGTCCGCAAAAGTAGACGATTGGGTTATAATGTGAATTATGGCTGGCAAGTGTTAAGGGTTGTGCATCAGCATTTGCCTTATTTCCAGCAGCGACGTAGAGGTATGGATGAAAATGACTAAACCATGAGTATTAGCCACTTTTAGTAATTTAGTAATATTTAGATATCGTAGTTCGAATGTATACCACGATGTGTGAACTTTCAAATAATTCGGTAGATCCACAACCTATACTGCCTCCCGTTACGAACGATTGGCCAGCTATAGATGAGACGAACATAGCAATCCCTTCTACGGGTCCAAGCCACATCTCTCGACATGATTCAAATCCGATTCCATATTTGAATACAAATTCTTTTACAATCGATTCGTCGTCCTGTCTGTTACCCACTTTGTTTGTTGGAGATACAGGCGAAATGCTTCGGAGAATAGGCGGAGCAGTGGAATCTACAGATGATGGAGTTGCTGTTAATATAAAATCTGAGGACTTCTTTAGTGATACTGAAACTCTTATGATATCTTCTCTGGAAGGTGAAATACCACCTATTGAGATTAAAGAAGAAAAAGACGAGTTTGTTGATTCCGTTGAACCTAAAAAAGATCTTCCGATACTTCAGAGATACCCGATTCCACTTTTTAACCTGGCTTCTCATCTTGAAGATCCCTCAAATGCTATAGATTTTGATATAACTGAGACCGAATACAAATCGCTATCAAGGTAATGAAAATACTGCTACACAGTCATCTGTCTACCTTAACCAACCACTATCCCTGCTTTTGAAAATATAGAAAACAAAAGGCATCTCAGCCACTCGAGCAATTAGGCGTGTTCTTGGTGCTCTGTAAGAAAGATGTAGATATGCCGTGGCCTGAGATGACGGTATCTTTAAATCATTTGCAAGTACCAATCAGGATGGAGCTACTTAAAGGTCGGGAACGGTACTATATTGACATTTCAAGTGATTGCCAAACGAAAAATGAGCTAGCATTTAATATTGGAAAAGATAATCCAGAAAAAGTTCAGGTTTGATTCTCGTCTGTTTTCTGGAGACTTTACGTTCATTAATTGTTCAACATATAGAATGTCAGCATTGCCATCAAGATGAATGCCTACAAATCTATTAACTATCTGGAAAGTGAATTAAAAAACAAGTGTATCAAGGCTGAGGAAGGAAAAGAGTTAGGTATGTATCTTCTTGAAACTGTAAAACAAGAGTCATTAACTAATTCCCTCACCTGCTCTAGTTCAACATCTGGTATCTAAATATCAAACTAAAACATCTACTGCTACGTCAAGTACACAAGACCAAGCCGTATCTACTACACTATCTAAGAGGGAGGATGATGAGATTATTATTTCTCAACCATCTATCTGGCTTAGTCTCCGATGCCCTATAAGCCACCAGAGAATTCGTACCCCTGTTAAAGGAACCCATTGCAAACATGTAACGGTAAACCAACGCTGAGGCTATTGATCTTTATGATCTGGCATGTTTTTTAATGATATCTTCTGCTTAGTGCTTTGATTTGTCAGCCTATCTATACGTGAACGCAATCAAATCAACGTGGGAGTGCCCCATCTGTGATTGCGATCTTCCTCTTGAAGAGTTAAGGTGCGATGTCATGTCGGAGAATGTTCTTGCAGAAATAACTGAGTATGATTTATCTTCCTGCTTGCTCATTCAATATACTTCTCACAGTCTTAACCCTACAGCCCAGCCATTATGGATCTAGAGCTCACGCCTCATGCTAACTATGTCAAGGGTCGTAGAGTGGATGGGTGTTGGCTTGAGTTTCAATTGAAATCTTGATTTTTGCTCTGTTGAGCACCCATTGCATTAAACACCCATGTCATTGTTCTCTATATTATACCACTCAAACTATCCAATTCACGGAAGAAGCTCTGCCAATGTAAATAAACTGTTCCATCTCCAACAATCGCTCCCTTATTCGCAATGATCGAGCAATAGTGGATTGTAGTTTTCCATTATGTTTGTGTGTAATTATCAACAGAATGGAAGATTATTAATTCATAGTTATATATACATATATTACGGAGAAAATTTACTTTAACCATGTCCGTATACAAATGTTGTGTAGCTTTCGTATATCTGATTACTCGGAACTCGTTCGATGGGGCTCATCAACGGTACCCTAAATCCGCATCAACTTCGAGAAAACTACGAATTCACCAAAATGATGCTGAATGTGATAAGGCGTTCAGCAATTTACCCGTTACTACGTTCTATTTGTGCTATACTTAAAACATTGTTAGAGGCTTATAATAGCTAATGTATCTGAATTCCCAACGTTCTTAGTGATAATCATATGGATTCAGAAGTAAGTAGCCCATGGGCTTCCCTTCTTTTGTCTTTCTTCTTTATTAACGGCCAAATTGCGGCTAGAGTGTGGAAGTCAAGAGTTTGACTCTACTCTTGAAAGAGCCGCTTCTTTTTAATAGAAACGAGCATGAACAATGGCTATTATCTCGTCTTTTTAGACCGCTTAGTCTCGAAGAGCTACAGGTATTACAAACCTTTCTGGTAGATTGTCTCACTTTATACTGACAGCTTGCTAGGATGAGAACGTTCAAGTATTAGATATAGCTTCGGATTTGACCCGGGGAAGACCTTTACAAGATCAAAATTCAGCAAAATTACCTAACGTGGACGCGGGTTCCTTGTATAAACTTACACCCCACACAAAGATATGCACGGTTTCCACGAAGTATCGACTTGTTTTTGTAGTAGACATTAGTGGTTCAGTCGCGAATCTAAACCTTTTCCGGTCTCACATCTTACTAGATCAGATTTATGAAACGTAAATAATGGCTCGTCATATATTATTTTGGTTTAAATAGAAATGTAAACTCCACTTTCTCTTTATAGACTCTGCCGCTCCATAGAAGGAATATCCCGTCCTTTCAATTTCAAGACTAATAGTAACGATGAATCGTTTGAAGTAGTTATGCGAATTGTTCTTATCTTCTTGATGCTTATATTAACCTAGTATGGCCACTCTTAGGTAAAACCAGAAATACTCATAAGTGTTATTGCGGAATGTACCCATTTTACTGAGAATCACTTTGAATCGAGCGTTTTGAAAAACTTTCCTTCCATGAGAGTGTTAGTACAGGGCTTAGCGGTGACTCCCAGCAACATCAATGCCATTACTGAAAAATTACGCTTTGAGTTTGACAAACTACAACAAGAACTTATAATACTTCGACATCGAATGCAGAATAGTGAAATATACAAAAGTGAGAAGAAAAGTTCCCGGCAAAAAGGATTCGATTCAGACGCAGTAGATTTTGATAATAGCACGCATGTAACAGAGAGCTTGTTGTCATCACATGGTCCAAATAATGGGCATATCTCGTATAGTCTTCAAGCGGGCTTGTTTGGGCTCGGTCTACTTCCTAAAGAGTTTGCGCCATCGCTAGTTATCATCACGGACGGAGTCATAAATTCCAGTATTGACGATTACACTCGCGACATATTACGCAAATCAGCGAGTGCCAATTCACCCGTGGTTGTTATTCAAGTAGGTTCTGACAGAGGCTTTGATCCCGGATGTACGTTTGGGTTTGTTCCTGATAATGAAACCTTACGCTATATAGCTGTTGCTACATCTGGGAGGTTTTTGTATGCTGCTGACTGTGAAGACGTAAACTCACGGAACGCACAGACACCGAGTAACCATTATTCGCCGAACTTTTATCATCGGCATCTATTATTTAAGGAAACATGCTTTTCTAGAGGTCGAAATGAAAACCGATACAACGTAATTAATGGTGGACGTGAAAGAGTAGGCGACTTGCCGCGAGAACGGTTTACGAATAGTGGAATAAATTTGAATTATGGCTACACCGCAATTTCACCATTCCCTTGGGATCCTCAATGCTACTCACCTGCTGTTGAAGCGATTCTAACAAGATATCGTGATTATCCGCTATCCATTGATATGGGCCATTTGTTAACTATGCGTCTTCGCCAAGGGTTCTCTATCCACAGCGTACTGTTATCTGGTGGGCGTAATGGTAAATCCGAAAAAATCCACATTAACTTGGCACTTTCGTGGCTTCCAAATGTCACGATCCAGTATAGAATCAAGGCTCTTTGGGGATCTGACATGAAGTCACCTCACACCTCCAGATTGAAGTCGCCAAGGATCGAGATCAATATTCTGGCTTACACTGCGTTTGCATTCTATTTTGTCAATGTACAAACCGCACAGTGCAGGGATGATAAAAATAACCCTTTGCTCGAGAAAGCGTTGACTCTGCATAATTTTTTGAAGATCATTTTTGAAACCGACGAAATCCTTAAATCTCTAGCCACTTTCAACACAAAATACGCACTTTTCAAACTCCCGAAAGAGAACCGAAGTCATTATTCACATATGCAAGATATGCCATACGTATCTACTGCTCTATCCAACAATCCTGATTATCAAGATTCCTTCAAGAAATTTTGGAATGCCTTCGATCCGAATGAATTATACGCCATCAGAAAGCATTGTTGTGATGTAATCTCTGTACATTTACTCTTGAGGTTTCCCTCTTTTGTCACGATCGCTGAGAAAAACTTGGCTTCCTATGATGGCGAACTGCTAGAAGCATACGAATATCTGGACCACTGCATCACAGCAAACTGGAAGTCATTTAAAGTATCTCAGAACGTTTACATCAAGACCATAAGAGCACCACATATATCGTTCAATCAATCAACCAGCTTTTGTGAGCTACGACTGAAGCCAATTAATAGATGGGTCATCACCATACAGCTAACCTGCTTCAATGTAAATCTTCAAGGAAAGAGGGCCCTTATCCGCGATCTCTACCAGGCTATAGAAGAAATCAATCAACTATCCCAGGAGAGAGAGCGACAAAGTGGCAGTCCAACACCACTTTTCTTGATATGCAATAAGCCATTAAATGAGCTCCTGGTTACTGGTCGGCCACAGAAGGAAGATCAAGATCAATTAGAGAATGGGAACCTTGTGACCGGTAAAGCATTATTACCGGAGAAGGAAGTTACTGAAGAAGAATACGACCTCCTCAGAAAAAAGATCGCTAAATGCTATTTGAGAACGTATCATAATATGTGGCTATCTTCTCGAGATGATTTCTTGTACGAAAATGAAGAGCAGCCCTCGCTTCAGCAGCTTGCTTATGAGTATTTGTGCAAGAAGAGGATCTCCGAAGACTTCCTGCCAATTTCGAAAGAAGCCAACTCCATCACGTTCTATAAAGAAATTGAGCTTCCATCTCAATTATCTGGATCTGGTGCCTTGAAACGTACGTGTGCCGTACAGTATGTGTTAAATATCAATAATTATAATCAAGAGGTATCAAGTGAATTATGGATCGAGCCATGTGAAGATGAGAACATAACAGACCACTCAAAGGCTGTGTCACAAAATATCTTTCAAACAGACAAATGCATCATAGCAAGATTGGTGACCTTTGATCGAATCCAAAGTATTGATATACGCCAAACCGACCTAACTGCAAGTATCATCTCTGAGATCAAGAGCTCTACCGGAGACCTTTATGTTCCTACTTTCTTCGACGTAGCCTCTCTACTTCCACTTAGCCCCTTTCTGGTTACTGGGTTTGAAGTTCCTTTCTGTAAACGAGTTCACAATGACGTGTTAAATCTGGATGAGTTGTTTGGTGATTCATTCTCACCATCGAACCATGATAACCATAAGCCTAATAGAACATGGCCCGATACTGACTATATATCCGGAGGAAAAGCTAAAACATCCTCGAAGGGCTACTCAATACTATCCTTCCTTGATACAGATCAATCATCGACTGAAAAGCATTCGGCCAAGTATCGAAAGTCCGCATTTTGGCAAGATGAACGGTTCGTTGAAAAGGATTTTGCAAAGTTATCCCACCGTGAACGCGGCTTGGCCTTATTCCACTACTTCATGGAGGAGGCAATCTTTGAACATGTAGATGGAGAAATAGTATGCTCTAGCACTGAGGCTCGCAAAGGAAATCTATTCTTTCAGCATATCAGTGAGCGTTTATCTTCCAAGTTACAAGACACGAACAAGGAGATTTATCATTTAGCTTTGGATATCTCTGGTTATCGTTGTTTCGTCAAATTACAGGATTCCTTGTCTTTCATGCTGATCGGTGTTCCTAGTCTTCATATACTGTTAAGAGCAATGCAAAACTCATCTAGTAACGATCTAGAAGACTGTCGCGAGTATCTGTCAATAGTACAGTTGGAATGCATACGCCCCAACACCTCAAACTCTTTCCTAAATATTGGAAAATATAATGCCACAATCGACGCTTATGATAGCACAAAGAATGATTTAATCCCCAAGACAATCCAGGACACAGATCATATCAGAATCTTCTCGGGTAAACCTGATGATTCTCCTTCGCTAGGGCTATCTGATTCTGCCTTAAAGTTCTCCCGAAACCTGAACAATCTTTACATACTAAGCTTTATTAAATCGGTCTATGCTAGCCTGTTACAGAATGATACTTCCACTCCAGAGAAGTTGGACAAGGCTATATCTTTATGTAATAGGTCTAGTATCAAGATTGATATCACGGATTACTTGAATGTTCAAACCCGGCAAGTCCAGACGGATGGTGTAAGGTAAGATGGTAAATCATAATCTTGTTTATTAGATTGAAGCTGAATCTATTGTGCTTCCGGTAGACTTCCTGGTGATACCTCCAAGCGGTTTGCCCTTGTTCTTGGTCATTTCTTCGAGCCGATCAAAGACTTGAGTGGGAAACTTTACGATATGTACTACTACCGGCCTTCTTTCAAGAAAGCTTCTTTCTCTTCGTTTACTACGAAAGTAGACAAACGTCAAGATAAAGCTGGTACAAAGAATTTAGGTAATGCCTTCGATGATTGCATAGCAAATATTATGAATTGCTCAGAATCTCCTCTTTTCATTCGTATCGAATGTATCTTCTCGAACCCCGAAAAAAGGGACACTTACACGAATGGAGAAGTTTGTGTTCCTGTATCTGAATTTCCCACTTCCTACGAGTATTTTGATCAAGGGAAAGTGGTAGATTTTAGTCCAGTCGATATAGGCACGGAAGCGTCACCTTTAGCTTCTGCAGATGGTACGACTGCTACATTAAACATAGTATGCCTTACCCTTCCCAAGATTGAAGTGGATGATTATGAGGACATGCATTACATGGACTCGTCATCGCAGAATGGATCCGCCAATGTTAGGTAGTTCAAACCACACTTATGAATTTCATGTTAACACACTAACCAATTCATTACTAGAACTCCGTTGGCACAGATCACTGAAGACTGGAAGCAACTGGTATCCCTTTCCCAAGATAAACAGGATGCTCTAGCCGAGACCAAAGACCGTTTAGAATGGCTCATCAAAGAAGAAATCATCCACGGATTGCTCTACTGGAGACCTGTTACACAGCCCGTACTAAAGCTAGTTGAGGGGTATTTGATGACAAAAAACCCCTTCGTAGACTTTCCAACTTCTTTTCCGATCCCTGTTCTTTTAGTCAGAAATAAGTCAGGGAAAGAATTGTTTTACCAAGAGCTTGCCAATGCAAGTATGCTTCCGTATCGACTAAACCGAGTTGAAGGGTGTTTTTACATCACAGAGGATCAAGAAATCGACAATCACTCAGAATCATCCAGCCCTGTTCCCGAAAATGGGCTGAGTAGCCCGAAACCTGGATCATCTGCAGCGATGGATGAAGGTGAAGGATCGAACTGCCAAGGATTAGGGATTAGTATTGGTAGCGCTGAAGATCAAGATATGGACACTTCGAATGAATTGAGTTATGATAAGAAACAGATGTTCTGGCTTCTTTTGATACCACAAGCTTCGAACTTGCAGATTTGCTTCTACTCCAAGACAATCACTGGAACAGAACGCTCTACTATCATTCAACATGCTCGAAAATGTGTGACAAAGGTGACAAAGCGCGTTAATCGATTGATCTTGTTGCGTAGGCTGAATGAGACTAGGATATGCAGGTACAGTTACACTTATTGACTATACTAGCACCAACGTAAATTGGTTCTTTTACTAAACTCTTTTCTTTTCCTTGACTAGCAAATATTTAGTTTCCCCTGATTCTGAAAGTGACGATGATGATTCATCCTCCAACACCTCCTCAGAAGAAGATATTGGGCCAGCTGGTGCAGAGCTCATGGATGCCTTTTCGATTGCCCAATTTAAGGAGTCTCGAGGTCGAGCCGGCCGGTCGAAGATATTCAAACCCGGTGAATTTGAGTGCCCTATTGTGTATAGAAGATCATTCTTGCTTCACTGGCGTTTGAAACCAAATCAAGCACTAAATACCATCTCCGCTATGGTACTTCATCCATTCTCAGTGTCCAATCGAAAGAATCTCTTCGTGGTTGTAAAGAATGACTTGGTATTCTACATGAAATTGTTAGAGGTGGACGTTTCCGCAGCTTCCGACTATGACTGTGATTCTGATGACCCAAGAACCACTCTGTGGAGTCCGGTCAACCTGATTGCTCAGCTGCATAGGCTTGACTCCAGTGAGTCTCCGGTATATTCGTACAACAACACTGAAGTGAAGCATAATTCCCTGCAGGACACACCTAGATCCTCACATCCTGCTTCCCCAGCTATTCGGAAATCATCCACCAATATTTCAAGTACCTCTGCAACCCGGGCGTCTGAACAAAACCGAGAATTGATCTTAGAAGTGTATGGAGTGGATACCCCTGGAGGTGGAATCACTGAAGAGTTGACAGCCTTAGTCGAGTCAAAGTTGACAGGGAGCATCATACTTCCCGTCATATCCACCTTCCTTGCAAGAAACGCTACTCTGAAACTTACTAGAGCGGTGGGTTGAAGTCAATTCTATACATCTTTATTCGCTGATCCTTATTTATACTTTTTTAGGACGTGGAATTTATTCTACCTACGGAACGTCAGCCTTTTTCGCGACTATTAAATATACCAAATCTTGTGCGCAATCCCTATGCATTTTTGCTTTATTTGAAGCAAAATTTGCTTACATTCTTGAAAACACTCGCTGGTTCCGATGTAAAAAATATAGTCAAAAAGTACTATTTTCGTATGTTCGGTAAGGCAAACGCTGATGACTATAGAGAGAATGAGAACAGGTATGCCTTTTATTTTTCTTTTGATACACGGCTATGCACTCATGATTTTTAGAAGAGAAACCACCTCTCCGCTGCCAGTAGGAGAATTGGCCTTTTTTTACAATTGCCTCCCAACTCGAACTCCCAACCCTACCGAAACATTGGTTGGCCAAGGGATTGGTGGAGTTTTATTAACTGTCTTAGATCCTTTTGGAAAGCCCATATATGAAATCCCAGTATGCTGCTATGACTCTGACGACGAGGTAGACTATACTAGTATAGATCAATATCTTTCTGGTAATTTGGCCAGCCGCTCTACAGAAGGCATCTTTACAATGCGAGTTGAGATCTGGACTCAAGGGAGCGTCAATTGTGACTCTTTGTTCCAAAAGATATCCCAAACATTCTATCAAAGTTTGTGTGACTACTTTATTGAGCAGCTTGTTTTCGCTGGAAGGAAGCTCGCAACTTCATTGAAATCTCAGCAAGCCGATAGTCTGAATGCCGAGGATAAAATTCCAGAAGTAGATCATACCAATTTTAACTCTGTTCTGGGTGAAGGGTTCGTAGATCCATGCTTCAAAATGTTACAGCAGTCCTCCAAACCCCAAGGCCTTTCTGTGAATCGGTCCACTTTCTCGGTGAAGATACCGCCTTGGATCATAGATGACTTCTTGTTGGAGCTATCTGATCTTCTAAGTGATACGCACCCCATGTTTTCTCCTTTGATTTTGAAGAAGTACTTCCCGGCTCAATATCACAAATTAGGGAAGTTTTGTTATGATGCTTATCATCCTGTTAAGGTCCAAAGGCATGACGATCTTGAAACCCATCCATGTAACAAGGATGAGAATCAATACATAGTTGTTGGTGGGATCAAAGATTTCAATCCAGGCTTGAGCAATAAGAAATCGAGTCTTAATGAAAGAAGGGGCAGCTTCGATTCTAATGAGCTATCGCCCTCTAGACAGAGCTCCGTCGATGATTATGGAAGTGATAAAGGTAGTACTCTTCGTGGACATTCGAAGAAAAGCTCCTCAGTTGTTACATCATATCAACATCAAAGGATGTCTAGTGAGGATCTCATGATGTTCCCTAACCTCCCGGGTCTGACGTCCGACTTGGGACTACAAAACAAGTTGGAATTATCCCGAAGTTGTTTCGCTCTCATCAGTGTAACAGATTTCGTAGTTACATTATATACATACAACTGGAATAAGCATGTCACAGAACAATTTATATCCTCTCTAAATTCGATCCTCTCCTGGAATAGCCGGCGTATGGAGTTGATGGATTCAATCCTCTATCAAAAGATGGGTCTGTTCTACCATACCAACATTCCAAAACCTGGAGGAGTTACTAGCCCAGGGCTCTCGTGTAATGGAACTCAGGAGGTTAGTAAACACTCCTTCAATCTGAACGATGTCAACTCCTTGGTGCATGACCGTTTCCCACCTCGATTGCGGATTCCTCTTTCCACTGCAGTTTCTGAAACCAGGCTTGAAGAATCTAAGAAGAGTATCATCAACGATCAACCAAGCAAACCCGACCTTCCACTACCGGAATTGGTTGTATCTGAATCACGAAAAGAGAATGAATCTGAGCCTCCACCTTCAGACAGTACCAAAGTTGAATTCAAATTCTCCGACATCCTAAAGGATGCATTTATGGACTACAGTACTCAGTACTTGTCAATCCCCAGAAGTACAGATCTACTTCAGCGCCATGGTCCCTCGTTCTTAGATACTTATGTTAGTCAAGCTAAGGTTGTCTACAAACAAAAGAAAGCGTTGAATGTGTATACATCTATGAGTAGACAGCATCACAACATAGCCGGAAGCCCGATGTATCCTGAAGACTTGTGCGTTGTCCTTCGCACTTCAAGACTGCTGCACTTCTGCCGTACTCCATTACTGTTTAGTGATTTCCGTCACAACTTGTTTAGTGCCCCTAAAACAGACCGAAAGCTTTCTTTGTTTGATCCAGATGAGGACAATCCATCACATTGGTACAGTACATTGGCTAAACAGCTGATAACTCAATACTCTGATTATCTCAGTACCCTGGGGATGCATGTCATCTTCTCTAGTGAGAACAGCCTCCATGGAAATGGTGAATATCATCAAAACCTTACGCACTCTAAGTTCATTGTGTCTGACAATCTGGTGGTCAGCAGTCCAGTCATCTTCTTGCAGAAGGCCTTCCAGGGCGGTATTCTAATGGCTGAAGTGCGTATCCAAGGAATGTTGGTATGTGTTAACCTTTATACGGTTAATCGTAGGTATGGAGCGCTCTATGTTGCTTCACCTGGGTTTACTTCTACCGTGGACGATCTTCACAGTTTCAAGGTTTTTTCAGAAGAATGTGCCCGGTTTAAGAACATCATACATGTCAACTCTTTCGTACATGATTTCCACTTGCAGCAGTTGCGTAAGATGTTGGGCAATTCTTTGGAAATTCCTAAAGCTCTGGATATATTGGATGTCATACGTGCTTTCATTAGACAAAATCCAGTCCCGCCACGGTATGCACGCAACAGAGTCTTTAAGGGGAAGATATGCAACAGCGGTCTTCCAGACAATCTTTTCCAATTCATAATGAAGCAGCCCGTAAAATACCAGCTAAATAATCTATTGAAACACAGCAAACCAGTGGCTTGCTTTTTGAATATGGACCATAAACCCTCTATAGAAAATACATTGATCATTTTCCCGGAGGTAAATGTAGATGTAGACGACCAAACCCTCTCAGGGTACGATCTAAGCTGCTATATCATTGTTCTCGAAGAGTACAAGTCCTCTCCACAGCCGCGTCTGGATACTTCTGTATTAACAATCGACTCGATTGCCGATCTCTATCCCAGTAACATCAAATTCATTCACGCATTAGAGGAAAAGTTGGATTACATTTTTGAAAAGGTAGATTTCTAACGTGTCCGTTTATCTTATTTTTCTAGCATATTAATTTTTCTTTTATCTAGGCTCTCAAGTGCTACGAACGGGACTCCTTATGGAAACTCTTGTGGAGTGCAACAGTAGGTACGAACAGTGAGAGTATTAGCATCGATAACTTCCTGGCACTATCACAACGTTTCAACAGCAAGAATTTCTTGGAACTGGACCAAGGATTCAACGACTTCCTTGAGCTTCCTCTGAACTGGTCGAACGTATTAGATTCCTTGGTCTTATTTTACTTTTCCTTATCACGAGAGTTATTTGTTGGGAAAACACGTCACTTGGTCATCTTCAATCCTCATGACCACGATTTCCTTGTTCACTTCAGGCTATCAGGTACTACAGATATTAATGCCTATGCCGTAAGTCGAGAGTATCGCGATACTTACTGTGAGGCGGAAGTAGAGCATATCAGCGACGTCATTCGAACCATTGGCTTCTACCTTTGGCAGAAGATGGACCAAGTTGGGAAAGAGGACTGATTTACTCTGAAGATTATAGGAAATCTC
>JNET01028359.1:0-33299 GCA_000697455.1 Basidiobolus heterosporus B8920 | reverse complement strand
GAAGACTCTTAAAAGTATGCATTGATGGAAAACAACGTTTATCCTCCATCAGACGGTATTAATTCTTTACCTTTTTCACAAAACACTCCACGTTTCTAACTACTTATGGTGTATAGCTTTATGAATAATGACATTCCCCATATTGATCCAAACAGTCCAACCACTGTCAAACGTTGGTTTAATGAGGATCCCACCATAAACCGAAGACACGTTTTAACTGAACGTGAACGCGAGGATTTCCGTTACTCAGAACTTATTTGTGTCGAGTATTATGGCTTGACTATGGAACAAGAGGTATGTGAAAGGTCAGCAATCACACCCGTTGACGTCGACTAAATGTTTGTTTAGAATGAAATTTTCTCAAGAGTACAAATGGGGGTTGCCCTTACCACAGCCGAAAAACTTCAAGCTGTTGCTACGCCTTTAGCCCAATTTGTTCGTACGGTCTTAGACGAATATCCCCGTGTTTTAGAGATTATGGACAATCGTCGTGCACGTCCTTATTTACTTGTTGCACAAACCATACATATGATTTACTACGAACCTATAAAGATGCAGTCTAGCGCCAGTAATATCGAGAAATTCCTCAGAACAAACATCACCATCGATCCCGAATTTCGGGCTAGATGTACTGATACTTTTGCAAAATATAGCAAGCTTGTAGAAGACTCTCAGGACATTTTCTTCGTACCGACCATCATGGCACCCATCGAGTTTGTTATGTTTGGCTATATTATTGCCCGTTATCCTGAAAGAACCCTGGAACAGTTGAAAAACGACCTTCTTCAAATGCGCAAACATGTGCGTAGTGAGTTTATCGATATCCGGTTCAACACCATAACTTACAATCATATGATGGAGTTCGTCCTAAATATCGATAACTATGACTACGACCAAGTTCATCTGGTAAACAGAAAGCATCGCCTACCATCCCACTTGAAAAACAGAGTCCAACCGATCAAGCGTTTCAGAGAGGATCTCAACGACACAGAGCCTGAGAGTCCACCTCAGCCCCAATCACGTAGAAAACCACAAACCGCCGTCCGCACCCCCGGACGAGTGGCACCACCAGATGACGATATTATAGTTAAGCGCGAGCCCGGAAAAGGATCCTCTGATGATGATGTGCAAATCGTTAAAGATGAGCCACGTGATGATGAAGCACCACATAGATTGATCAACCCACCTCGACAGCTATATTCGGCAGGCAGCGCACCCCATAGAAGCTCACGCCGTTGATTACCTTCATGGCTCATATGCAAACATTGGCTGTTTGATTTCAACAGACAATCTAAATAATTACCAAATCTTCGATATTTTTGTACTCAATCTATTTCTTGTATTATTTTTATTCATCATTTTTAATAATCATGCCAAATGTTTCATGGCCCATGTTGTGGACATGCAATGTAATGAAGAATAAACCTTAACCAATATCTCATTGAACATGACACACTTTACAAGTTATGAGGCAGAGTTAGAGGTAGAGGTAGGGTCGTGGCAGAGAGCACTATCTTAGCGGCAGTTTATAATTGTGAATGTAACAAGTACGTACTGGGACCTTCTAAAACTAGCGAGCCGAATCCAATCAGCTAACGTGATAAAGCCGAACGCTAAATCACTGATACAGGAATAATACGTAAATAACTGGTCCTCCAAACCAAAGTTTCGAGAAATTTCATGAGAAACCCTTGATGTGGTAAAAATGTGGCTAATTAGTAACCCGATACCGAGTTTGTATTATTATATATATAGACATTATGTTCATTTATACGAATTCGGGAAATGAGCTATATTACCCAGGCAGTACTGATAGCAGTATTTGTTCGATCTGTTCTCAAATCGGGAAAATTTCACACGTGAAAATTGCTAGTCAATAGTTGAGAAATGCAGCCTAAACTCACGTAGCTGAGGATTTCTGGTTTACCAGTGACAAGCGAGCTAAGCAATTCCAAAAGTGCGGACGATTTAGTAAGAACTTATTTCATATGTAGCTTTTCTCGAATTTCTATCGAATACGGTAGTCATATCGGTTATCAGATGATAAAAGAGATAAGGATGGTGCACTTGTCATATATGAATTAACCCAACAACTCAAATCTCTGGACCTGGCAAGTGTGATATTGCAGAAATCGCTTGAAAATTCCATGAGTTTCGTTACCATGTATTTTCGAATTTTCCTCACGACTATCATGAAAATAGTTCCAGAACTTTATCTCCATACAGCCATGTGTGTTAGACCAGTTGTACGATTCGTTTCAACTTGTCTTTTTTCCGCCTATTCCGCAACCATATACTTCTAGCTTTAGCTTCCTGACATACAGCATTCAATGGTATATTCTACCTGCTCAACGTGCTGGGAATGTTTTATGAAATGAATGGGAATTTCCTGAGGGATTTTGTGGCTTTAGATGAGGCCATCCATATTAGGGATTTTTTGCCTGTGACCGATATGGAATGACTAGTTACAATATTGATGTTACGTGACCCCTAAGTATTGGTCGAGGCCGGGAAGTTGTTAACTATCATAGAAGTAGCTATTTAGTGATCTCGGGAATCGCGATGTTGTGGTCATTTCAAGACCAATCGATTGACTGTGTTTTCCTCGAGAAAGAATTATGGTTGTTCGACGTCTTGTCCATGTAGGAAGCGCAACAATCTCATTCATTTTAGGCAAACCGATCAGTCACATTAAGAGTCATGAAAATACATAAATTGCCCCATACCACCTCTTCAACTTGCGAGACTGTATTCTTTTCCCTCAGTAGCCAATTTTCCATAACTGCCTCGACGATGTCGGATTTCAAGTCAGAATACAATTCCGTAAGTTTTAAACCAAAAGAGAAAGAGGTCTCTCATCATACACGAAGAAAATATGGTATCTCTGCTCTTTTCACTGTCATATTCTCCGGATTTGCTTTGCTCTCGGATGGGTATCAGTCAGGAGTCATCAGTTTTGTGAATTTGGTCTTGGCAAAGCTTCACCCTAAAGAATACACCGCTGAAGCATCCACCAGAATCAGTAATGCTTTGTTTGTGGGGATGATCATCGGTCAGCTAGGCTTTGGTCTGATATGTGATAGAATTGGGAGAAAAGTAGGCATGATGTCTACAACTGCATTAGTAATTGTTGGTGCAATTCTATCCTCTGTATCGTATGGTGCTGGGGGCTCTGTACATGGGCTTCTCTGGATGTTGACCATATGTCGTGGTATATTGGGTGTGGGTGTAGGCGGCGAGTATCCATGTAGTTCCGTAAGCGCTAGCGAGTCAGCAGACGAAATTAAACCAAATAATCGTGGTTGTCTATTCGTGATGGTAAGAGGTTTAATTCATAAATGTTCATTGCTAACTGATCGCTCTAACTCATCCATTTATGCAGGTTACCACCTTCGTGATTGATTTTGGATACGTTCTGTCTGCGTTAGTCCCTATCATTCTAATGTCCATTTTCCATGATAACTGGGAGGCAATTTGGAGAATTTCTTTAGGCTTTGGTGCTATTCCGCCACTTTCAGTATTTTACTGTAAGTATATATTTTATAAGAATCTGATTTAGAGTATCCTCAGTAACACGCCATCATAGTTAGATTGAAAATGAAGGCTTCAACTCGATACGAGTCTGATGGAATCAAACGCAATGTTCCATATCTGCTTATCCTTAAGAGATACTGGCCACGTATCTTAACCACTTCTGGCCTGTGGTTCTTTTACGACTTCATATCTTACCCGTCTGGAGTGTTCTCGTCGACTATTCTGAGCAAAGCCGTACCCGATGATTCATTAATGAAAACAACTACGTGGAATCTTCTCCTCTATTCTTTCTACCTCCCTGGTGTAGTCGCTGGTGCTTACTTCTCTGATAAAATCGGACGTAAACGAACCATGACCATTGGTTTTGCCTTGCAAGGTATCGTAGGCATCGCTTTAGGAATCGCTTATAAACCGTTGGTGGAAAGCAAGTTTCCTTTGTTTGTGGTAAGTTTTTGAATGCAAAAAATATCACTCGACTAGAAATCTAAGAGTGTTTTTAGGTTTTATATGGTATCTATCTGGCATTTGGTGAGTTTGGGCCTGGTGATTGTATTGGTCTCGTAAGTACAGAAAGTTATCCTACAGCTGTTCGTGGGACTGCATACGGTATCTCTGCTGCCATAGGCAAGGTTGGTGCTAGTGTAGGCACTGCTGCGTTTAAGCCCATCACCGACGCCTTTGGTGGTCCCAACACCATCAATGGACAACGCTCACCATTCATCATTGGTTGCTGTCTAGCTCTTTTTGCAGCAATCATCGCATGGTTTTTCGTCCCCGATCTTTCCAAGGATAGCCTTGAAGATGAGGATGAAGCTTTCAAAGAGTATTTGGCACAGAATGGCTATGATGTACGCAACATTGGTACATCAAATAGAATCAATACGTTAGATAGCCAAAATTCTGCTTAGCCTTTTACCTCAGACGAAGGATTCTTGTTTATAATTACTACATTTCATATCGAGATGAATAGCACCATCTCACAATCACATGTCTCGTGTATAAATTTCATCCCGAATCTACATTTTTAACAGGCCCCTCTCTTTAATAGAAATAAAAAACTACCGCCAATAGTCTAAATTTAGACTATATTGGGTTCATTATAGAAATATAAATTCGTTCATTTTTCATTGGTAGCTCGATAGGTTATGCAAATGATGTTAGAGATCATTGTAAGTATTAGATGTATCTTATGTATCTTTCATAATCATTGAAATAAACGTTTCGGTGATAAGCAGTCGATCCCCTTCGGTCATTTATGGATGTGTAAGACTTCGTTGAGATTGGATCAATTTCGTTTCATCTATTCTGAAACTAGTTTTCATTATTGATGGTTAGTTTAGTGATAGGTATAGTGGGATATTTAATTTTAAGCAGATATTTAAGCAGATATACTAACAATAGTACCAACGGTAAATGGCATATAAGCAGAGTCAATTGAACTTCCAATCATATATAATGTGATCAACATTAATCAATAACCAACTCGAAGCTTTTTTAGTGAGATAGAGTATCATAGTTTAATATGAATTAAGGTCCATATGTTACAACAATATAAATCATATCAAGGGTATTAGATTAGTAGTAATATGTAGAAGAAGGAAGATAATAAAATACATGAAGTTGAAGATCATTACAACAAACTTGGGTAGTACTCAGACAAATGTAATGGACATGGCACCAGATCGTTACAGGAATCCAGTTTACAATCGCAAGATTGTGCGTTGCCGAGTTGTGGACAGTTCGATACAGGGATGGCTTGTTGATATGGTAGTGGCAAGGGTAAACCTTGGGGAATAGATTGTTCTTGGCGATGTACGTACTGTGCGAAAGGGTTTCTGATCAATCTGGTCATTTTCTCGAGCTCGCAGATCCATCTTTCGTACTCTTCTCCGGAAAAATACAAGTCAAACTTCAAGATTTCCAGTACGTTCATTTCTAAGGAATTAAGTATCGACAGTGGTATTCCAGATAGTTTACTCCAAGTTCCATTGTAGTAAGGAATATCTTCATGGTATTTCATACCAAGTAATAGGCTCACAGTCAGTAATTGACGGTCTGATCCAACTTGAGCACATAGGCCCGGTGCTTGCTTACAAAGGCGGTATAAATACTGAAACCCTATTATTATGACTCGTGTAGAAAGCTGTGCACGACGTAAGAGTCCGCGACAGAACTCACGGAACTCTGCACTTACTGGGTTAGGTGAGTTGCAGCTAATAATGGTTGAGTGGCGAAGAGAGCAAGTAATACTAGACACAAGGTCAGCAAGTACTGTGGGATTGTTCCGGGCAGTTGTTTCAAGAAACAGCTCTATGGAGTTTGGATAACTTTCGTGGATGTTGCTTTGATAGCCACTCGAGTATGGCGTTGTAAAGGATGGTTCGTATGAAGTCATCGAAACAAATGGATTTGTATTGGGATTTGGATATGAATATAAAGTGTTCATTGTGTATCGGTGAGACTGGCAAATTCAGCAGGAATAAACGCTTAATCAGTTAATTGATGGAGCAGCACAGCATTTTTCTTTTATAGTTTTTCTTATTATCCCAAGATCAGAGACACTTGATGAAATTATTTTTCGATCAATCTAAATCATAAAAATACTCGTCTATTTCCTGACAATGTTCTAGAAATGATTTCATTCATGATCTCTAACCTTATCTAGACTCTATTGGTAAAATTAGGGTGCTGAAATACTTGGTGGCCATTGGGCAGGACATGCATATCGATAACATCATGAATTATCGGCATTGATATGAAATAGAATTACGGAGCCTTCATCCATTAGTCGCGTTTGGTGAGCAATGGTTGGCTGTCAAAGTATCAGTTGGATCCTCAGACAAAGCTACCTTCACTTGGCTGCAGTTCCGTCTAAGCCTGATGCTTGTTCCATTTTTCTTTGTAATTCGATTACGACATGCATCAGATCACACGCCAAGCTATGCCAAAATTGTTGAGTCCATTTCATTTTCTCTTGGCTCAATATTTTTGACTCAAGAAGTTATACTAATTTCTATATCGAATGAGTAAGTATATATTAAATACGGTTTCGTTGCCATTCGTATTATGCATAGTTTAGTTTCCATTCATATCATATAGTTTAGTTCAGCTCCACTACCGGGAAATGTGAAGTTGTTAATCCGCACTATTTAATCCGCCCTATTTAATCCTCGGAATTATCTGACCCTTGGCATCAGATTGCGTCGTATTTCCGGATTTGTTCCGTCATTTTACTACATATCACATCAAGGAATTCTTAATAAGACGTGCATAAATCTTGGTTCAACATAAGTACTTTTAATAAATGAAACATTCTCTGAATGCTGTCTGCTGTCTAATCCTAGATCCTAGAGCCTAGAACCTAGATCCAATCCTTGGTGGCTTTTAAAGTGTCTAACAGTTCTTGCTCCTTGGAATTGGGCTCGGGCTGGTGCTCGTATTCCCACCTGGCAGTCAAAGGCAAAGACATCAAGATGCTTTCGATTCTTGTGCCGTGGTTTAAAAGACCGAATTTTGTACCTCTGTCGTGGACCAAGTTGAATTCCACATATCTCCCACGACGAAGTTGTTGCCAGCGCTTGTTTTCTTCAGTAAATGCCATGTCCTTGCGACGCTCCAAAATTGGTACATACGCATCAAGAAAAGAATCACCGCAGTCGCGTAGGAAGTTGAAGGTTTGATTTTGGTTGGCTGAGGCTAAATCATCAAAAAAGATTCCACCAATACCGCGGGATTCACCACGATGCGGTAGATGGAAGTATTCATCGCACCATTTTTTGAATCTTGGGTAGTATTCAGGATCATGCTTATCACAGGTAGACCTTAACGTGGTATGGAAGTGGACCGCATCCTCTTCAAACAAGTAACTCGGCGTAAGATCTGAGCCACCGCCGAACCATGAGCAAATCAATTGTCCCTTTTCATCATTCACTTCAAAATATCTATAATTTAGATGTACAGTGGGCGCCATAGGATTATGGGGATGAAGGACTAAAGAGAGCCCGGCTGCAAAATAATAGAATGGCCCGTCCCCCTTCAACTCCTTTCCACGTGAGCGCATATTGCGTATAGTCGCATCAGCGAGGGTGCCAGTAATCACCGAGACGTTCACACCACCTTTTTCAAAGACATTGCCATCTTGGATAACACAGGTCGTACCTCCTCCACCAGTAGGGCGTGTCCATTTATCAACTAGGAAAGGTTTTCCGTCCACTTCAGAGAGCTTTTTCACAATGTTGTATTGTAAAGTTTGGATATAATTCGACATACGCTCACGCATAGGTGAGTGTTCGCTTACTTCGACATTAGGAAGAAGCTCGTCATATGTCTGATATTCTTGAGTTAGCAAGCAGGATAAACGTGAACGAAGAATAGCAAACTTGTACCGGCAACTTTTCAGTCTTTTTCATAGTGGTAGTAATTGGTGTTTTTTGCTGTTCGGAGTGAGAAACTTTATTCTATGATAACTGGGGTTATGAAATATATATTAAGTAATTAGTTTAACAAAAAAGCTTACTAGTTGATAGTATCCTAAACCTGCACCGAGAGCTACAGCTGCGACAGTTGTCGGAATTGAGACATTAGACTTCAAAATCTGCGGCTTGGTATGAAGACCTGCTCTAATAGAGCTCTTTTTTAAAGAGTATGCACAGTGGCGGCTAAATTTCAGACCAGACAAAAAATTAGTGAAAACTACCGCCAAGGACTAAGTCTTCACGAAACTTACCTTCCAAGGCTCCACAGAGTTGAGCTGATACGTTTGCTAGATAAATTCATGACTGCAAAAAGAGGTGAACTGCTCAGAAGGGAGGCAAAGCTGAGTATTTACGAAAGTCAAAACCCCAGGGTACCTCCTCTACCACTATGGTGTTTCGTAAAAAATTAACACAGAAGTAACACTTGTGATTGGGATATCATTTATAATAGTGATAGAATTTGGTAAATTGATTACAAATATTGGGCCTAGATTGGGGGTGCCTTCCTATAGCCCGAAGTGCGGATCTGTTACTCGATTTCCTGTAAATCATTTCTATATTACGGTATTACCTATTTCAACGCACTGTCAGATATTAGTTACTGTTGGTGTTCAATGACTTGTAATATAGAAGATGGTGCCTTTTCGATAGTAACTCTTGCTTTACAGAAAAGTGATACGAGCCACACGCACACACAAGATTTTCTTGAACGTAAACTTGTAATATTAAAAGAAATACCAGGGTTAGTATGGTCAGTAGTTCATAAAGTTGAGAGGATCTTTTTGAACTTCAATGAGTTTTTGGACAGATACGTGATAGCCATGAATCTTAGTCCACAACATGTCGGTTTACGTGAGTACAACCTAAATCAAAACCTAATCAACATTTCTTAAAAAATCCTTTTTTCTGCGATAAAAAATTATCTTTGGTATAATGCTCTCAACGAATTACAATGCTTCTACTATCTGATGATCTCTAGAGTTGCAAACTTCGTTAAACAAGATAATAATCGTCCTAGTTTCTATTTTTTTTGAAGTCTAGGTGGCTTTCTCTCGAAAATATCAAGTCCCATATCTTTCGTCACATAGAAAACACTGCAACTCTATAAGAAAATTAGACACCACCATCCACCTAAAGAGCGATAATCACCACGCTCACTGTATTATAACTCGAACAACACGGCTCAAGGAGTTTGTCAGGTTTTACAAACGTCAATAAAGTGGATAGAGTTTCGAACGGAAATGTTGGTTGCTGCTATGAGCACTCGAGACATAAATTTCCCTTTGAATAATACACGGTTTCGTAATCAAGTAAGTACGTACTCACGGGAAGAGGTCAACATTTCCGATAGTGAAGTGTCAACCAATTCCTCACTCTCTTCCGACGATGAAGAGGATGATTCCGAGCATCTTCAAACACAACCTCGAAAAATCCCCTCCAACTATTCAAGAAAAGCTCCTTATACTTCTCAAATATCCGCAACGAAAAGTACCTTTCCCCAAGAAAAATCTTCTCCTGATTCTACTTCAAAGAATTGGGTTCATTCTGACGAAGACCTCGATTATTCACTTAAACCGGTATCTCGGCCGATTAAAGCCGATTCACAAGGTCAACCCGTATATTGCTTTTGTCGAAATGGTTATGACGGTGTCGAATTGATGGTTGAATGTGATGGTTGTCAAGGTAGCCTATATTATACCTATTTCTCGCGATACGAATATCGAGTTAAAGTTGTTTTATTTTCATACAGAATGGTTTCATGGGGAATGTGTCGGATTGACTCCGGATGACAGCAGCGTCGACCAACATCACTACTGTACAGTTTGTCTGACTTCTCTAAATAGGTCTATGCTTCATCCTGGTTCTGTGATTTTAAGCGAGGATAACAAGATACAGGCCAAACGACTCTCAGGTATTGCTTGAGGCTTCCACTACTATTTTTATAACCAGATAATCTTATTCATTCTCTGTTTTAGGTTGTTCTAAGCGGCCTCAATCGCCGGAGGTCTTGGGGTCTATCGTCAAGTTAGAGGCAAGTTCAGATTTGGAAGAAACTATAGATGTACTTGAGGATGATTTTGATGGAGATGGAGACGACATATGCCCTGTGTGTGAGCTTGAATGTACTTGTGGAATGGGAAGTAACGTCAAGAAAGTAACGTCTCAAAAGGACAACACTAGATCCGATTCAAACTTGACATCGCGTAAAAAAGCCCCTACCCGTCGGCGTCGTCTCTCTATTAGCGCATTATCGATAACGACTGACTCGGATGATTCAGAGGATAAAAAGGAATGGACGAAATCTCGGAGGAAGACCAAGCTCAGCAAACGAAGTAAAGCAAGAAATCCTCCGCAAAGCAAAAGGAAGAGCCGGAGAGTAAAATCACCACCGAGAGATGTCAAGAAAGACGCTAAATCCTCAAAGTCCGAAGGAGAAGTAATTAGCTCTTTTAGAAACTCGACACTGGAAACTATACTTAATAATCAATTGTAATTTCTAGAGTGACACGAATCTGGTAGTAGATATAGAAGTAGACGATCCTCGCGAAGACGAGCTAGAATCACTTAGTTGTGTGTCTTCTGATTTTGTTGATATCGAAGGATTAACCGACAGCTCGGAGACATTGGATTCTGATGATATGCCAGAGATTCCGCTAGAGTTTAACGAAAATACGGTTGAAATCAAAGATGATCTAGTCGAGGAGCCGCCTTTCACACGATCAGGATGGGAGTCATCTAGCTTTGAGGAATATTCGGACTTTCCATCAGGATGGTCCGACACTGAGTCTTCAGATAGTGCTGAATCCCAATCAGATATATCGAGACTACTGATGGGGGAAACTCATCATCTATCTTTCACTGCTGATTACGATAGTCATTCTGTTATGTTGAAGTCGTCGATCCCTTTCAAAAGCATATCTGGCTTCGCTACAACATCGGAGTCATCGTCGGATTTCGCAACTGCTAATAATTCCACCCTGACAACATCTGCCAATTCTATACTCATGTCTGCTCAACAGCTTGACGAATCAAATAGCGCATCGCTTAAACCATTGTCTCCCTCGTTATCATCCGAGCCCTGTCTTAGCCAGCAATTCTACTCTAGATCCAATGTCGTTAACGAAACCTCAAGTGGATTACCGACATCCACGCAACCCAGACTTCATCCGCAAACTTCGTGTAATTCTATTGTAAGTTTTCTCTATTTTGACAACACTACAAAGCCACCTATTGAAATCCTATGCTTTATTACTCTAGGCTCAAGTAGGAAAGCGACGAAGGAATAGCTCAACGGCGGCTGAAATGGATCTCCCTACGATTATTCCGATTGATGAGGTGGTAGACACCGAAAAACTTTACAGTTCATCCTCGTCCCGGTCACCTTCCCCCGAACCGAGCTCCAAACAGTACCAAGAGTATTTGCAAGCATTGTCCCGATGGGATCGTATCCCCATCGGAACCTTTCGGCGTAGTCGACGCCGTACAAGCGCCCCGAAGCTTTCTGTGTCATCAGCAATGAAAACACCAAACACTACATTGTTGAGTGACCACACGCTCAATGTCGCCAAGAAAAATTCAACGGGAAAGATTGTTATAAACCATGGTTGTTCACCGTTATTATATCCTGTACTTGATTCACATATTCATAATGCTGGCGAATATGAGGAGGGGAGAGAAGTCAATCCAGACGCGGACCCGCTTCTAGCCCTTTTCTGTGTATCTACAAATGACGATATACTAGAAGATCCACCAAATACCTTAGAAAGAGTGAAGGGTCGTAAGAGAAAGAGGAATAGACGTCGTCGTTGATGTTCATTCTTAATCTTTAGTCATGATCATCCAAGTCCCACTTTTGATTCAACATTTCCCAAAATTTCCCTCTCTCTTCCAACTGTGAATACTATTTACCTCTTTATATTCTCGTAAAATTATTGCTCCATCAACTGCTTGTATTTTTTGTGCCACACACCCAACCACTTCTAATTTGTTTATGGCTTCATTTAAATATATCGTTTAGTCTACAAAACCAAACTTGTGATGATTATTTTGGTTTAGATTTGTATGTATAATGATACTATAATCCTATTTATCGGTATCTTCCCAAATGCACTAGACACTTCAACATCTATTCCTCAATGTCGAAACACCTGAAGTGAATAGGGATTTTACCAAGGATATATTTACGCGTATTTATTGGTACTGAGTAACCGTTTAGTTAGCCTATTTGACGAACTTCAAGAACAAACGATCACTAGCTTTGTAAATTATAGAGGTAGTAGAGTTTATTGTATACTTATGCAAATAGAACCGTAGTTCAAAAGAAATTTCATAGAATTTGGTTTTCCTCAAAAATAGATATTAACAATAATTTGCTTAGATAATGTACAGTATAAAAAGTAAGAGGTCAGACTGAGTGCATATATGCTGTCGATGTTTATACTCAAAGGGAGTGAGTAACGGTGGTTGTGGAGGGAAATAATAGGGTTGTCGGTGTTTTCGATACAAAATATTCGTCATCATCGTCTTCGTCGGTTGTGACGTGTTCTGAGTAAAGAGATTTAGTAACTCGAACAGTTACATATAACAAAGGTACATACTTACTTTGAGGTTTAGAATCAGCATTGAAGAGCATCTGTTGTACTAGCAGGTTGGGTGTTAGGTCTAAACCAGATGCCGAAGTGGAGCGGATGGAACCGGTTTCGGGGCTTGGAGGTGAAGGACTTTGAGAAAAAGTGATGCTCGTTGAAAGGTTGGACATATCGTCCCAATCATCTTCCGAAGTAGTGGAGTGATTAGAAGTTGTAGTGAAAAGTTTCTGTTTGATAGCTAATTCGTCCCAAGAGCGAGATCTTACGGCCAAAGGTACCAAACATACCAGAGAATTGGATACAGGCAAGAATTTTCTCACTAAATACATGTTTATACGAGTGCAAGTAATAGTAAATAATGTACAAAAAAGAATGTCCCCCTAATGAACAGCAACCACGAATGTTAAATATATGCACAAAAGTTCAAAATATTTTCTCATTTCACACGTCACAGGTTTACTAGCTGTCCCTCAGCTGCCCCAATGTGTAGAGTGATGATTACTTTATAAGTCCTTTCTATGCCACTGATTCCCCATCATTCAGAAATTCGACAATTCTGATTCATCCTCCTACAGTCACCTTAGTCCAAGTTTCAGGCCGCTACTTCATATATATAACCTAGATCTCTGTGTGAAGATGAACATGGGCATGAGGTTGGGTTATGAGGGCTCCATGATCGTATTGGAATTCGTTTCGATCCTCACTCAAAAAGGGTAGTGCATTAGCCTTATTTGGGTATATACCCATTTATCTACCAACCACAGAGATCACTACAAATTATACTATATGTATATACATATATGTATACTGGTTAGCAAACATTCATACGCCCTGGTTTCATTACTACATTACACTCATTTTAAAGAATAAGAACATAGGCATCCCAGGCATCCCAATCCAAATTCTACTTTGGATTAATGCATCTCAAATGTTCCGTTACAAACTAGGTTAAGAGAAGCAAGGGAAGCAATTAAGACAGGAAAATTCCCCATATCTCAAGTAAGGAGTGAACAAAGCAGGGATCTGATCATGGAGAAGGTATGGAGTAAAGCTGCATGTTCTTTACTAGTTTATTCCAAAGTGAAAGATGATAGTTTCCGTATGTATAGACGGCTTCTTGAGTGCACCTAACTTAGCCTTATTAAGCCTCCAACATAAGTGTCGTAAACCACAGGTGAACGTTATGAAACGACTATATATAGGGTGGCAAAGGTTTCTTGACTTTATCGTTCTCGATACATACCAGAGAATCCTTCTATTCTACCTCAAGTAACAATAATAGCCATGAAATTTTCCATTCTTGTTCTATCAGCTATGACCTCAGCTAGCACCGTGTTTGCCGCTGATGGGTGTGCAGGTAAAGTCAAGCTAAAGTTCTAATAGATATCCAATAACTCACCAGGACTTTTTAGGCTTCTCTATAATCAGTCCCAAGTCCTGCTCCAAGGATATGAAACTTGGCGCGGGAACACCGCAGACAATAAAATGGGTTCTGGGTGACTCTTGTGTGGAAGAGATAGTGAACGTAGAATTAGTGAACAAAATCGAAAGTGACGGAGCCTCCTCTAGTCGTTCGGTCGTACTTCAGAGTGAAAAAATACCCAGTAAAATGGGACAAACTACTGTACAATTACCCAAGGACTTTATCCCAAATGTTGACCATGTCTTGGAGGTTCGTGGTGTTACCAAGGATGGTCAAGTATGCAAAGCAGAATCAGGAAAATTCACAATATGCGAACAATAGCACCATTACCAACAACTAATGGATGATTTCGGTTGATTCACTACGAATTCTACATCAATCAGAAAATACATAGTTTAGAAAGGGATATTTATTAAATAAAGAGATTTAGAAAGAATTTGATGAAGAAAAAAAAATGTCGAAAAAGGGCCCCTATTTCATGAATCATTGCTAGGGTAGAATCATAAAAGCTGCCAGTAAATTTTCGGCTCTACCTCCTTTTCTGTTCAGACAGTAAATCGTCAACATGAGGTATGTTAATACACAATCCATCAGTGTGCATCAACCCATCCGTCATCCCATTAACTCTATATTTCATGTGAATTTCTAGCAAGATCTCCGTCGCCGCTGTCAGAGAATGCGTTCGCACTCTCTTGGCTGAATCCAAAGAGAAACAACGCAAGTTCACCGAAACCGTTGAACTCCAAATCGGTCTCAAGAACTACGATCCCCAACGTGATAAACGTTTCTCTGGAACTGTCAAGCTTCCCCACGTTCCTCGTCCCAAGATGTCTGTCTGCATTCTTGGTGATGCTCATCACTGCGATCAAGCCAAGGAACAAGGTTTGGAATCCATGTCTGTTGAAGACCTCAAGAAATTGAACAAGAACAAGAAGCTTATCAAGAAGCTCGCCAAGAAGTACGATGCTTTCCTTGCTTCCGAAGCTTTGATCAAGCAAATCCCTCGTCTCTTGGGTCCTGGTCTCCACAAGGCCGGTAAGTTCCCTACCCCCGTTTCCCACAACGATAACTTGACCGACAAGGCCAACGAAATCCGTTCCACCATCAAGTTCCAGCTTAAGAAGGTTCTTTGCCTCGGTGTTGCTGTTGGTCACGTTGAGATGACTGAGGACCAAATCCTCGGTAACATCATGTTGTCCATCAACTTCTTGGTCTCTCTCTTGAAGAAGAACTGGCAAAACGTCAAGTCTCTTTACATCAAGTCTTCCATGGGCAAACCCCAACGTCTCTACTAAGCGGTTGTTTGTTTCACTAAATCATTTCAACCTGGTTTTTTGAGATTACTGTCACACAAGTAGTAATACTTTGAATAAACAATGTTAATCATAATCATACCAGTTTGAAGGAAACGTTCTATCAGTTGAGTGCGCTGCGATCATGTTCTTATGCCCATACATAATAGAGTATACAAACACAACGTAAGTGGAGAATTTTGAATTTATTGACAATATGAATTCGTGGTGGAGGTCAGTTTAAAGAGATGTCCAGTTATCATGGGAAGATCTCTCGCGGCATTGACTTGTCTCTTCATATCGAGATGCTCATTGACGCCGGAAGCTACGGCCACTGATGAAGAGAAGGGAATGTTAATGCATGTTGTTTCATAGCCGAGTGAAAATACCTACGTAATGGTCTTCTTTTCGGCATTGGCCACTTCTGGTTTGGCGCGATTCAAGACCTTCAAGAAGTCACTAACGCGTTGACGCATACGAGAGTGCATATAGGCTTTGGAGCACTTGATATGATAATGAAGATAATCACGGAACAATTGGATCTGGGATATGGTGTTCTCACGAACATCTCCCTCTATGAAATGTCTGGGAAACAGGACTAATTTGTTGTGTGGAAGTTTAGTAGTCAATAGAATCAAGAGTCATTAGATATAGTTCTTACCAAAGGTAACATAACCAAACCCTTCGGAGTCGTTAGACTTGGGGATACCACGGATTTCCAGAGGAGGCTCACGGCTGGAATAGAGTACTTGTGGTGCATTTTGGATGGCTGGTTGTCTACGAGCATCCACAAATTCCTAAATAATTAAAAGATGCGAAGAATTCATAAATTACTCAAAACCTCCATATCATTCGGTATGATTCTGTGGTATATTTACTTGTAAGAAGACTTTTCCAAATACACGATCCATCTCTTCTTGGAATTCGGTAGAGAAGACGACGGTAACACGGTCAGCTGAAGGTTTGATATAGAAAGATTCGTTTTCACGATAATTGATGGTCATCAAGTCAGCGTTGGCGTTTTCCGCAGCCTGCTCCTGGAAAGCCTTCTCAAAAGGAGCAGCAAAAGCGTAACGTTTTAAAAGGCCAATCTTCTTGGAAAACTCGGCTAATTGTTGTAGGAGAAGTGATAAAAGTTGATAAATCTTTTGAACAAACCGTTTGATGAAATAAACTTCCAGTTACCTTTATCTTCGGTGAAGTTTTCAAGGTCTACCAAAAGGGAGACATTGTAACCCTGTTCGGTATCGGTAAGATATGAACCAAATTCACGCTCGAGAATTTCACGAGCGCCATATTGTTCAAGGTCACTGTAACACTTCATGGTCATCGAGATAAGAAGCTGGGTTTTGGTTTCTGGGGTAGAGATGTGATACGATACTGAGTCGTAATCTGCAAGAATCAAATCCACCACATCATGCTTTTCACTTTGACGAGAAAGGTCAAAAGAAAACAAGAACAGATGAAAGGAATCTTTAGAAAGTGTACAGATGAAGCTGTCGAAAAATAGCCAACTATATACCTGGTGAGGATTTTGAAGAGGGTATCCTCCATAATCATTGAGTTGGGCTCGAGAAGAATCATCTTGGCGGGTAGAGTAAGGTTGGACGTAAAACGAGGGAGAAGTTATCTAGGTGAAGTATCAATAGCTTGCTCAAAATGTATATTATAACAAGAAAATAGCTATGTGGACAATCAGGTTACTGAGTACTAGTGGATTGCCAGTATCCAAATTTTTGATCAAACGTCATCAATTTAATGTAGTTACCAAGTCGAAATCATGTATAAATATTAGATGAACATGGGGTGAATATTGTATGAATTATAGTGAATTTCGAGAATCGTATTTAGAAGAACCCTATTGTATTTGATCCAACTCCCCTAACCCAAGCATGGACTTGGCTGATTTCTTGCACGCAACCTTAACTTTATAATACAAGGGAGGGTTCGGAATGATAAACGGAATGATAAACGGAATGATAAACATTGGAACAATATATGTATGTATTTTCAAAATAGATCGTAGGACTAAAATAAACAGGAAACGCGAGAGGGTCTATATCTGCTACCAAAAACAAGAGTAGATGTGAAGTAATAAAATAGTTGTGTTTCGAAATGACCTCGATGTAGTCCCCCGGAGCCTACTCCGAAGCCAAGTCCGAATCTGATCCCTCGTCAACCTCCAGCTCTTCTCCGGAGCTAATGGGGCTAGAGTCTCTTCCAATAAGTGAGCTCAAGGGCTTCTTGCCTCCATGGGTGGGTCGAATCTTTGGCTGCTCATTGAAAGTGCCAAGGTTGTTGTCAGAATCTTCCTCAAACTCTTCAACTGCATCCTCCTCTTCGGAATGGCCAGGCTCAGGTCTTGTCTCCTCTTTCTTGTTAGGAACAGGGGTGGGGGGTAATGATCTTGGTCGATTGGCTGGTCCACGGCCTTGCATTACAATAAACTCTTGCCACACGTAGTTTTTGCATTTGTCTGTGTCGGGGAGATCTTGGATCATTTTGGCTATAGTTGGGTGGGAGAAGCCATAGTAATCAGGGCCAGATGCAGAGTTACTATGGTCACGTTTGCGTATAGCGTTGGCTACTTTGACAACGGTGGTCCATGCTCCTGTAGCAGTGTTAGCAATGATAGGATTGTTCTGGTCTTCGGGTTCAATTATAAACTATTGGAAAAGAAAGCAAAGTGAATATCTGAGATTCTGTGTTAAATGTGGTCTACTTACCCTAGGGCCATCACCACCATCTGATATACTGCACACGTAGGTGGTTTGTTTTTCCGGATCAACCATGGAGCTATATGTTCTATAGCAATCGTTAGCATAAACGACAACCGCGATAGAGCCGGCGGATACTAACCTTCTGACAGTATAGCCAATAGGCCAGATGTATCGGTCATTGTGGAATGTGTCGCGTTCCCATTCCACTTTGCCGAGGCTTATGACTGTGAGGATACCGATCTGAACTGGAAGAACATAGTTTCCTTTCTCATCTTTGTCCAGTTGTTGAACACGACGAGGCTTCATTTCACTCCGCTTCTTGCGTCTCTTCTTGACTGGTGCAGGTGCCACTGGTGTTGTGGGGGCACTACGCTTTGAGCTACTGGAAACACGCACGGTCTTCACATCTTTTTCGGCTTTTCTCTTAGGTGGACTACGATGCGACAAATGATCATCTAAAAATAATAAAACAATAAGAAAAGTGAGAAAAACCGCAAATAATAGATGGTTAGCTTACCAGAGGCCTCAGAATCTGAGGAGGTAGAGGATAGACTGGATATATTAGAAGTGTCTGATTCTTCAAGTTTGGCGATACGCTCTAGTAATAGACTGAAACAGCACAAGTTAGCATTATATCTAGGTCGTACATACAGACACTGAACATCTTACTTTCTCTCACGTCTCAAGCGTAAAATCTGTCGTTTACTTTTATCGAGCTGTTCAACAATTTTATCGTTTTCCTTTACATCAAAAGTCCTTTAGTCTTGACCTACAAGAAACCCGTTTGAAAAATGGACACTCACCTCCAAAACCTCTTTCAACTTGCGCTTAATTTTGCGATATTTCTCTTCAGACAGACTGGAATCACGCTCTTTCTCTCTATTGGAGCGGTCGCGTTTATTTGTATGGTGATAATGCGTGGTAGGTGGCATCTTGTATTACTATTTAGAAGGGGAATGAGTTTAGAGACAAACAGACTAGGGTAAACCACTTGTTCACTTGAAATTTCTTGGTGCAACAAAAATTCCAGCAGGAAAGGAGAAGCATGCAAGGTACCTTTGTGTTCTTGGAAAAGTTATGTTCACTGAGTTGGTAACATAAAATAAACTTGGGGAAGGTCAAAACACTATGTTCAAGGTGGAGGGCAGTCAAGGTATGTTCACACAAAGTACAAACCACAAACCACAAATACAAAACCTTTCTGGACAACGGTGAGTCAGGGATGAAAAATTTTCTTGCACGGGGTAAAGGACAAAAAAACCGAGGTTCGGTCAATGTAGAGAAAATAGAAAATGAGCCAAGATTATTTCCAGCCAAAGGCCCTTCTTGACACCCAAACAAATTCACTAATTATTTTTAGATGGAAATTTTCGAGGTAGCGTGTTGTGAGTGTTGAGCCGTCCAGTGATCAATCATACGTCACCCTAAGCCCATTCCCTGACAACTTGCACACGCTCCAGTGATTTTGAAGAGATGCAGTGATGCGATCGTGAAGTGATGGCGTGATGGAGGATACTTGAAGGATACTTGACCCTTGGTGTACTGGTGCCATGCGATTCTTTAGTGTTAGTTACCAGTAGATTGAAGCAGTCAATTGGCTTGGGTTATGATGGTTTATGGGGTTTATTCGATTTATCCGATTTATCCGATTTATCTGATATATTGGGTTTGTGGATAGAATATATTTGAATTCTTGTTTATGAGGAGATTTGGCATTCCTTTACGAGCAGATAACCGACCCTCTCTGTTCCATCTTCACCAACAATATCCAGGAAGCGGGATGTAGCGTCTACGACATTCTTCAACTCAATAATGGATGTTTTGGTTGTTCCAAGTGAAGTATGATCTAATGAAGGGAATGGCTAAATGATCCAGCTATAGTAGCCATATGGGCTGGATTGAGGTTTACCTCCGTTCTTGTCAAAGCCAAACAGCTGCACTATAAAGTCTTGGTAAGAGTCGCCGTTAGAGAGCGTTCCTAAGGAGACTGAGGAAGAGTTTCAGCATTCATGTTGTGCAGTGGCAATATCGATAGACATACTCGTAAATGGTTCCCAGGTAATATTCGACGATTTCTTAAAAGGCTTGCTTCGATACACCACAATAGAGCGTCCATCTTAACAACATCAATAATGTGCAAAACCAAAGTAGCTTGCCTATCACGACATACCTTTACGACGGCGATGGACCTCGAAGAAAAAGAAATCATACTAGATGGATGGTCAATGTTGAGTTGATAGCATAGAAAAGGTTTAGATGTCACAAACCCGGGCCTCAACATTCTGCGCTACGTATTGGAATCTAGGGGAAACCTTTCGTTAGTTCATCGCTTCAGCATAGAAGCTTTGTTGAACACTATCTGCCATACGTGATGTTCTCTGGGGTGTTGACTATTTCGTCAACAATCAGTGTGATGGTTCCCGAAAAATCCCTTTCAGGGTTGACCAGTGGTTGAGAAAGGATTCTATTCTTAGTCAACACTTGAACGAAATATAAGAACTCATGTCTGTGGGAAAAGCTAAGAAACATTTCCCATACAGATATCCTGAAGATTTGTCTCGAGGAAACCAATATAGTCGTGTTCATCCATATTGTCCGAATCACCGTCAATGTCAAAAACATCGAATCTGGTGAAGTTATAAGCTCGTTAACAACCAGCCAGGGCTAGGCGGCTTTGAAAAGGCTAACCTTAGTTGGGTTTCTTTCCCATCAAGAACAAAGCTTTTCGCGAAACGAGGATTGGGAGTGTCCTGGATGACTTCGGTTCTACCGAATTCTAGCCAGAGAGTTTGATGGGTAGCATTTTTTAAACTCAAAATCACAACTGGGTCCGATTCAGAGAAGAAGTCCAGTTTTGGCAGCATCCTGGATAGAGGAAACCCTTTAACCTCAACAAGCAAGCCAATGAAGGTATTTACTCAACATAAGTGACATACTGGCATTCGACTCGAAGCTCAAAGAAACTATTCGTGATGTTATCCAACATTCCTCACCTTACCAAGATACGACGATGCTTGCTAGAGTTGGGGAGTTGATATGCTCAGTAAGCCCCCTTTGAGTGATTATTACCTATTATGGTGTAACAAGTCTTACTATCTATGTGAGATTGTATATGAATTAAGGATTGGCTAATGATTGAATCAACGTTTATTTGTGATGTTCTTCAAAGGGTGTGGTGTCTTGGTAGCAGCTATCAAACACACTATTCACAGCATCTATGGCTTCATCTTCATCGTGGCAGTAAGGATTGTACTTGACTGAAAGTATGGCTCGTCGTCTTACACATTCCTAAACAGATAGTTGGCAACGATTACTTACATTGTCAAGTAGTATTTTGGAATACCTGGTGTTGCTTCTTGACATTGAACTTCCCTCGAAGGAATTCCCGCATCCACTTACAGTCACCACTTAGACTAGCTGCTCGTACCTATCCAACAACTTGTGGTCAGCCAGGAAGAAACGTTGAAGAGTTGATTGCAGTATACCTCGGTGCAAGCGTGATGTTTGCAATTAGCTAAATCTAAGTTGTATTTGCAGCTATTGGAAAAAAGGCCAGATTAGAAAAAGAACCATTCACAGGTAACTCTGAGCACCTACTAATCAAAAGCATGTATAAGTTCGTGCACAACGGTTTCCTCCATGTGGGGTCGACTCCGAAAATGGTTCTGGCACAGGATTATCTATAAATCTAGAAATAAGTAAAGTAAAGCAAGGTCGAGTCGAAGTTTAACGCACAAATAGCATACGCCTTGCTCTGCAGAAAACCCACCAGAACCCGAATTGTTGCATGGAACGCAGCGGAAATGCTTTGTTTCAAAGTTGCACCCCGCTCTTTTCATAGCCCCCAATAAAGTTTTAACCATAGGGTCTTGGAGAGAAGGTTTAATGCTCAAACGCTAAAGGATCATAGACTCTTGGAAAAGTTACTTTTTTGAAGGATCTCGCCCTTCCACTCTTCACAGAGTTTGCACTCTTTCTCTCGTTGTTTTCGTTGTTCCGGGGTTTCATTGGAAAGGTCTACTGCTAGAATAGGCGAGTCTACTGAGGGAACTTTAGCTTGCGGATTATCTGCGGTAGAGGCCATGGTTGTTCAATGGAAATAATTGGCATTGCCTCAATTTCATAGTAATCTAACCCCAATCTACAAATTTTATCTTATACGTTATTACGTGAATCATTAATTAAAAGAACAGTCAATTGATCCTTTGTGTGATTGAGACCATCTGAACTCAAAAAGATCTTAGTGCTGTTTCCAAGCCCCTCTGTTCATTATAGCCGATGGATATTGGCCAATCAGTTTGTTAGTAATTATCATTGTCGATATTTCGTTTCTCTCCATGATAGTTGATCCGAATTCACGTGACACGCGGAACTCTAGGAGAATGAGCCAATGCTGGGTTATCGGTTCAACTTAGCCTCACTTCAAATTACTGACAGTAAAATGGGACAAAAGACAAGTAAATTAAGCCCCGAACAACTGGGCGAATTACAGAAGTGTACCTACTGTAGGTGTTTCAATTTGTATCAAGTTTCTTCTCATTGGTGGTCACATCCTAATTCTATTGCATTTCTATACGTCGTGTAGTCGATAAAAAAGAGCTCCAGCAATGGTAAGTAGGTCAGCAGTCGATAGGTTGTTTTCCCTTGAAAACTAATCATAGAAACGATCAACAGGTATAAAGGTTTCATCAAAGACTGTCCCTCCGGAAATCTTGATAAAAATGAATTCAAAAAAATATACAAACAATTCTTTCCTTTTGGAGATCCTTCAGGGTTTGCTGAATATGTGTTTAATGTATTTGATGAAAACAAAAACGGTACCATCGACTTCAAGGAATTTATATGCGCCCTTTCAGTTACGTCTCGTGGGAAAACTGAGGAGAAGCTACTTTGTAAGTCTTCTTGAGATGACCTTTTTGTTTCTGGTGAATTAACTTGACTACTTAGGGGCCTTCCAGTTGTATGACATAGACAGTGATGGCTTTATCACGCGCGATGAGATGCTGCGTATTGTCGAAGCCATCTACAAAATGGTTGGCAGCATGGTGAAGCTACCCGAAGACGAAGACACCCCAGAGAAACGAGTAGAGAAGATTTTCAGACTAATGGATAAGGTAGTGTACTGCTTGGTGGCGACTTGCATGGTTTCAGTTGTTAACATTCTTTATTGAAGAATAATGACGGTAAATTATCAATGGAAGAATTCCAGGAGGGATCCAAACAAGACCCGACAATTGTTCAGGCACTTTCATTGTACGACGGTTTAGTCTAGCGTACAAGTCATCCATTTGCAGTGATTTCTACCTGCTATCTAACTCACTTTATTCATGTGTACAAACCAGCGGTCTTTGATGGACCTCGCTAAATTTCGTCTTATCTTTAATACCTTCAGATACTTTTCCTCACCTAAGCTAGAACCAATAAAGCTGAGTATGTCTTGAGTTGTACTTTAATAGTCGTGGCTTCTGTAACAGACGTCATTCTCAAAGGATCCGTCCCCTAAGATTAACACTTGCATGATCGCCAAATGAGTTCAAATCATCTTAGGGGTGCGCAGCTAGCGTTGTCCCCATATAGTCAAGGGAAGGAGCGAGCGCCTGGCAAATGACCCAGTAAGTGCTACCACAAATGTCTAGATGTCTCATGAATTGTGGGAGAATCAGGTGGATCTAGAGTAAAGTCGAAGTGGTAGAATATTAGTTTAAGAAAATTCATTCCAATACGGATAGACGCCTCCTATTCCCCTCGTTTCCTCTCACTCTTTCACCCTCTCTCTCTCTCTCCCTCTCTCTTCCTCTAGAATACCATTGTTTCCCATCAGGATCTGAATGAAGGGCATATATGCGTGTACATGCGAGGCCAGAGAAAGATTAGTTCCACCTCGACAAGTAGAACCAATTCGGAAATAAATAAATTTGCTTATTTATTCTATTACTAACTAATGCAGCCGTCCAGCCTCTTGCCTTACGCTTGCGCTTATTTAAACCCCTTGGATATTTGGTACCCTCCCTGTTTGCACACAATCGCTCGTTCTTTTCTTGGATTGCTGGAATTGATACGCGAAGTATGAGGTCTCCTAGATTATTGCCAACGATCATTATCACAGCACTACTTCACGGTATCTCTGAAGGATCAATAAAAAGGGCATTTTCTCCAGCCGCCACCGTAATTGATCCTACGCCATTAACCACCACATTGTATCACCCAGAAGTGGGAAGAGAGAGCGATTCAGATACTTCACATCCCCAAAGCAGTCCCTCGGTTTTCTTGCTAAGCATGTGCTTGGGGAGCACTTTGCTTGTTTTGGCACTCATCGCCCTTATTTATCTTCTCGTAGGTAGACGAAGGAACAAAATATTCCCAGAATCAAGTAGAAATTTTCACTTCCCGAAGAATACAGAGACCACCACTGCCTGTGAAGTGAACGAAAAGCGTATCAAAGAAATTATGACTATCTTGGATGCTGAAGAAGGGTACTCTGCAAGTCCACATACTCCGTCAAACGATACGCTACACGAATCGATTGCCCCAACCTGCAAAGGAGCATATTCACCTGTGGCCATGCCGAAGCCAGTGAAAGATGGTTCCTGGAGACTCAGTCGTCTAAAGTTGGGTAGTAAATTCGACAGTAGTTCACCTACACGAAAATTTCTTCGAGATTCGTACCAAGTGTGGTAGTCCATACGTTTGAAAACTGTAGTGTCCAATCTGCCTATCTCAGCCTTCATTGTACAGAGCTTCTGCTGCGATCTGATAGGAACGAAAATCCCCATGTATTCTTTGCAAAACCCGGAAGACGGCATATTTCTTCTTGGTTACATATACATATTGCTCCAACCGCATTCTAACGGTCAACACTAACTATTCTGCACCCTATTCTGTCATAACTTCCATATCACCTGTACATCCTGCCTGTTAAATAATCTATGGTTTTCTTGTGTGCTTTTTGTTTTCCATAACTCATTTACAACAGACATGCATCTCACAACTAAGCCTCGAACGTTTTTAGTGAAGTCCAATTCACGTGTATTGAAATATACAGAGTGCATTGAGATCCAGCTCTTTTAGATTATTATATAATTGCTTTGGACTAGGGTTCAGATTACGTAACAAGCATCACCAGAATTCGATTCTATTGTCAATATTTGGTAATCTACATTGATCTTTGCATTTTCTGATCTCACAGAAATTTGGTGTTAAACAGAATCAGTTAAACTGAAAGTTAACTTCTCTTGAGCGACCATACTCATAGCAAGCATTAACCCATCTATAGACAATAGATTCTAAATAGGCCATTTTCTTGGTACATTAATTTTGCCAATTTCCCTTCCGTTTCTGAAGTCAATTCAGAAATTTTATAAACATCATGAACGAACCAACTATATGTTTTGTGGCAAGCAAAGGCGATCTCGAGCAGCTTAGAGAAGAACTGGCCAATGGGCACTGTGATCTAGAAGCCACGAACTCTGAAGGGTTGACTGCACTTATGCTAGCAGCGAGAGAAAATCATTTGGAATGTGTTCAAACATTGCTGCTTGCCGGGGCCAACCCTAATGCGTATGCCGCAAATGGAACTGCTTCTGAATACTCTGTTCATCCGGAAATCCTTCGAATTATAGATGAGGCTAGAGGGAGTAGTTTACGTAGAACACAGCCACAAGGTGCTTCACCAAATCCGTTTATTCCCGGGCCCCCGGCGATGTGCCGTTTCTTTATGAAAGGGTATTGCCGTTTTGGCAATAGCTGTAGATTCTCCCATCAAGGAATGGGCCTACCTCAAGGGCGTGGTCAATTCGATCCGTATGCAGGTGGACGCGTCCCCATGCCAACCTGTCGGTACTGGTTACAAGGAAATTGTCGTTTTGGTAATCAGTGTAGATATGAGCATACTATCAACGTAAACCCAGGTATTCCTGCACCTTTCCCATATCCACTTCCCGTTGCATATGTTGCTATGCCACCACCCCTAGTAAACCCAGAAATTCACCCAGGTCAGGGATACGATTCTGAAGAGTTTGTGTATGACAGTGAAATCGAAGAACGCATCGAAAATTTTGGATTCAGTGAAGAAGAGGTCTTAACGTTACTACCTTACGGCGTAATGCCTTGGGATAGCAATGCTTGGGAGATATTAGAGGCTATCCAAAACTAACGCTCCTATTACAATACCATTCTTGACCCTTTTGACATCTACATATAAAGCCAGTATTTACTTGCTTCTAACATTCAAATTGTTTAGTGTTCTTCAATATTCAGCGTATCGTGAAGTATCTCTGAGATGTATCTTTCAAGAGAGATCAGTTTTAGCTCCTTATTTCGGCTAGATTGTCATGTTGACTTGAGATACAATCGATTTGTATCACTAAATTACGTATTATACAAGTGATTCTGGCGTGGATTTTGAACAATCAAGAGACGTAATCCACTCCAACCAGCCAATTAAAATTAACCTAATCATTGGTCATTTCATTCCTGCTTCTAGATTGATTTGACGTTGATGGTGGGTATGTATAGGAGGATGTGTATATGAATGTGTATGTGGGCCAGAGACATCTCATTGGATTGGCTCAAACATGCAAATGTGACTTGCCCTACTGGGACAAAAATCGCCAGTCGACAGTCATCGATAGTTGAGCTGGTTGAGCTGGGCTGATTGGCTTCCTGAGTTCTAGATCGAGGTTTTATAAAAGCATCGAAAGTGTGGCTGGCACATGCTCATCATATTTATCCCATACCTTTCTCAAATCAGTACCATTTACTGAAGTTGTTTATCATGATTACCGCACTATGGAAAGCAGCCAACGAAGGCGATATAGAGAGTCTGAGGTTTGAACTACTCAACACCCCACAGTATATAGAGTCTCCTGACGCTCTAGGAAGAACTCCCCTCATGATCGCTGCCAAAGGCAATCATGTACAGGCTGTTCGTGAATTACTTCTTGCTGGGGCTAACCCTGATGCTAGTAACGAGTTCGGAACTGCTACAGAATTCACGAGTAACGGCAAAATTGTCAAAATGATTACCGATGTACGTGAAGGTCTGGTACCTGAGATGCCAACCCCTGGAAGTGCCACCTTTAAAGGAGCAGGGTTTGATGTAACTGACGACAGGAAAAGTTCTTCGGGCTCATTGGACTGCCCATTCCTACGTCGAGGAAGTTGTCCCAACGGTAACAGTTGTAGTTTTGTTCACCCTAAGGAAGAGCCAGTCGACTCGGAAGATGAAGAGGATATTCTAGAGCAACAGCAACGTATGAGAAACTGTGGCTTCACTGATGATGAAGTCCAAGTTTTGTTATCGCAAGGAGTTCGACCAACCGATGAAAATGCTTGGGATGTTTTAGCATCACTGGATAAATGTGAGCGATATAGGAAAGGAGTTCCTTACGATGTCCTCAAGAAGATTCATCACATTGTGTATGAGAACTCCGGCCGAGATCTTGACAGGCTGTCGAACGCACTGGAACATGGTGAGGCAATCCAGGAAGATGACGAAGAAACTTCCTCAATAGAGGAATTAGAAGAATTGATCAACAACTACAATCTCTCTGAAGGTACACCTATTACAGAGCTCACAAATAGCAAAGTTAAGCCATACACTACTATCTGGACTGTGCCAAACGCTTCAGTTCAATAGTCTGCATCAATTTATACAGTAATACGCAGGCACACACACAACTATATATACATACATCTACACACTCACGTTGTTGTTCAATCGTGACCCTATCTACATATGAACAATGTGTTTTCTGATCTTTGAAAGCTGTAGTATTAAGATAGCAAATTATCTGTAAATTCTTGAACGAAAATAAATACATAACAGATGAATGAACATTAAAAGTTCTCAACGAAGTCTAAAGTACATGAAGAGAAATCGATTATCTGTCGAGCTGACGGCTCACTCTAACCAGTAGTCACACAGGAGAGAAAAGAAACATTGAAAGTAAAGCAAAAAGTTTGCTCGTTCACCGAAGAGATAGAGATTTCAAGGGATTCTTATTTTTCTTCCAACTTGTAAGTATTCTCGTCTAATAATTTTTCTACTTCGTATTTGAGTCTGTCCAACCAACTTCCATCGATAAATACGTGAGTATCGTCCAAGTCTTCAATCACAAAGTGGTAAGTGTTATTTAGACTTAAGACGATCTGTTTCACCGCTTCGTCACTAAATCAAAAGAAACCCCTTCGCTCAGTTCAAAGGAAACCAAAGTAGCACCAAAACGTAGGGAAAGATCCAAATACTTGATTGTGTACATACCATTCTACCAGCATACCTTTTCGTGCAACAAGCAAAAGAAAAGGGAAAAGTTTTTAAGTAAATTTCGTTCAAAGGACATGCCAAGAGTTATAGGAAAATGGGTTAACCAAATTCTTCTACTTTGGTTTCCCCTCCCGTAACTAACCTTTAATAGCCTTGACCATTGTTGTGTTGTGAGTACTGACGGAACCATTTTGTACATATGTCTATGTGGATATATACATGAAATCGTTCGATCACGTGATGCGGTAGGGAAACTCAATTTGAATGTATACATAGATAAAGAAAAAAAACCGCCCTTTCTAAACTACTTCTATCACTATCACTAGAGTCGTTGTTTCTGGTGGAAAAGAAAAATAGACCCAAGGAATATGTTTAGTTGTAGAAAGTGGAATATGGTCAGCGTAAATAAGGCAGAAGGAAGGTTGTAAGAGTCTGGATAGTTGAAGACTAGGAGTTTCTCCTCACAAGCAGCAGCAATAATGCATAACTTCACATTTATCCTATCCATGGTCATAGAGACATGCTTGGGAAAAGGCTCAGTCTAAAGTAAGATCAACTGGTAGACTCGGGTTTATACAATATCTAGAGTCACATAACGCTTTAGGAAGAACCTATCTCACGTTCGTTACTAGAGGTATCCGTGTTCACACTGGTGCTAATCTGAATGTTAACAATGAGGTTAAAATGGCTACAGGATTCACTGGAAACGGTGAAATCATCAAAATTATTACTGATACATATGAAGGTTTGGTGCTCAAACTGCCATTCCTCAGAAGTACTACCTTTAAAGAGATATATATTCATACATACACTCACGCTGTTGTTCAATCGTGACCATATCTACCCATGAATCATGTGTTTTTTGATACTTGAAAGCTGTAGTATCAGGATAACAAATTATCTGGAAATTCTTGAACGAAAAGAAATATACAGCAGCCAAATGAGAACAAAAAGGGACAAGTTCTACAATGTTTATTCTAAATATTCTTATTCGGATTTCGCTTTCTTCTTTGGTTGTTCCTCATCTTCTTGGTCATTTTGCTCCTCCTCAGGAACGGTGATCTTACGAAGCGTTCCGGTAGGATACAAGTTAGGAAGAGACTCAGCTAAAGAGCACAGTTAGTTTTAGAAAATCAAGTCAACAAAACAGGTAAAGTACCTTCAAAGGAACCATATTGGTTTACTGGCTTAGCTTCGGATGGTTCATACTAGATTAGATTACATTGGATCAGTAAAATATCTCTCTCAAGTGAATGGTGAGTGAATGGGTAAAGTGAATGGAGAATGCTGACCTTGCCATCTGTGTATTTATACGATACAACCAAGTCATCAGATTTATCGGAGATGGAGAACCACAGGCTTCCTTGGTTATCGAAAGTTCCATCCAAAGGATCAGCACTTAACGAAACGAGCTGATGGAATTCTAAAGCTTCTGACTGCTCGTTCCATCTGAAGATAAGGCCGTTGTTGTATCTAAAGTACAAGAGAAGGGTAAACAACTGGTTGCCTCACAAGGATCAACTATCAGACGACTACTTCTCGATCAATACCAAGATATCCTTGGCTTGGGATGATACCTCCAAGGCAGTGACGAAGACATAGTTGCCACCAACCTAAGTTTCCTGCTATTAGTGATGCTCCTAGATGGTTGCTACACACATTCTTTGAGAGCTTACTGGTTGAGCGCCATGCTGGGCCAGAGTTTCGCGAAGATTAATGGTTTGCTTGAGTGATCCGTTCATGTAGTCCCAAACCATGATCATCCCATCACCACCACCAGAAACCAATCTGTCTGGAGCAAATGAAGGAAGGCGAAGGGCAGAGACGAATCTAGAGAACAATGGTTACTTGATGAAAGCATGATACAGCGAGCACCAGGACATACTCAGTGTGGCCAAGGCAGAATGAATGAATGTTGTAAGAGTCTGGATAGTTTGAGATTCTGATCTTCTCATCACGGTCAGCAGTAATGATGTGCTTGTTTGAGGGAGTGAGGATCTAATATGATGTGGGTTACTGATGGGTTCGAAGCCGAAAAAGCCGTTTTCACGCTTACCATGTCTGTGGTCATAGAGACGTGGCCGAGAAGAAGCTCTTCTTTACCAGAAGTAGGATCGATTGGTAATCTTGCATATCAGAGATAAACGTTAACTTTCTCGTCATCAATAGCAACATAATATTCCACTGTTACTTGTAAACATCGCCGAATTTATCTGCCACGAAGATAGAGTCACTTTGAGCGGCGAAGTTTATGGCGTTGTAACGCTTAATGACCGGTCTAAATCGAGTTTGCAAATGGTTATCACTACTCACAACTCACATCAAATAAGGAAACACTCACCTGGTGCTGAGACATTGCCAGTTTTCAACGGACCACACCTTAAGAGTTTTATCTTCACCACTGGTAGCCAGCATTTTACCGTCAGGACTAAAGGCCAAAGTACGAATCATGTCATTATGACCGTCCTTGATTTCCACAACCGAAGCTTTGATCTCCTCGGGCACGTCACAGGTACTAGCCTTAATGGAGCCATCCCTGAAAAGGAAAGTTTATAAATGGACGTTACGACTAAAAAGCAAGGCACCATAAACCAACTTTGTATCTACTACTTGAAAGTTCTTGCCACACACGAGAACTAGAAGGTCCTCAGTGGGGCTGTGAAGGGTCTTTGTGAAGGGATGTCTGACCATGTTCGCCAATGTTTCTAAGCACTGAAGTGTGTCGCGCGACCACCACACCGCTCAAATGATATTGATATATCATACACCTTTTTTTCAATCGTCAAAAAAAATGGGTAACCAAAATCACCAAATGTTGAAGAAATCATGGATTAATTTCAAGGATTCAGCAAGTGTTTATCAAGTGTTTATCAAGCGTTTAAACTTGATTCTAGTCACCCATCGTAATTGGGCAGGAATTTCCCGAAAAAATCCCCCCCCCGTTGAACGAGAACGAGCTCGAAATTACATTGACGTGTAAAAGTACTCCTTCAAAGACTTTGTCTCAGCAGTTCAACATGTCCGAAAGTAAAGTTCAAAACGGAAAAAACCTCTCCGAAGATCCAGTCATGGAGGAAAACTGGGCCAAACTTCTTCAGGTTGAACAGGAAATGGAAGAAGTGAACGAAAAGTTATGTAAGTCTACCTTCTTAGTGTATTCTACGCAGGAGTCGTATTGATCTAGTAAACATAGTCAAAGAACAGGCAAAACTTACCACCAAATATGAAAACACCAAGAATCCTGTTTATCAGAAACGTCAAGAGCTTCTCAAACAAATCCCAAACTTCTGGCCCATCACAGTATGTACTACTACTACCCGAATATCTAGTCTTTTTTTGCCACCAACTAACTCTGGCTTTACAGTTTAAAAACCACCCAATGCTTCGTACGTTTTACGCGTTACCGTTTTGTATTTGCACGTGCTAATCTAACCACTGTTCTCCTAGAGGGTCTACTTGAGTCTGAAGATACTGAGGTTCGACCGGAAATGTGGAAGGATGGATATTTGATATGTGTTTTAACTCATTTTATCAGGTTTTTGACCACTTGACGGACATTGCTATTGATAGAAGTTCCGAAGACTGTACCGTATATAAAGTCATCTTGGTACGAAGCCCTCGCATCACTCTACGTTACTTTTCATTGACCTCTATTTCAACCTAGACCTTCTCCAAAAACCCCTACTTCGAAAATGACCAGTTAATCAAAGAGTTTTCGCATGACGAGTCCGGCAAAGTAGTCATCAAGAATCATCCGATTCGTTGGAAGGACGGAAAGGTAAGCATCCCTTGACTTGTCTCGGTGTCTCCTACCTTGATACTCATCCATCCTCCACAGAATCTGACCCAAGCAGATGGTGAAGAGAAGGACAGCTTTTTCACTTGGTTCTCGGAGGATGATCCAGAAATTGGTGATCTGATTGCCAACGATTTATATCCTAATGCTGTCAAGTAAGCACGTACTATACCACTTTACTCCCGTTCATTCACTGAGCCAGTATTCTAGGTACTTCCAAGGGTTTGATAGTGATGAGGAGGACCAAGAATTTGGTGAATCTGGTGACGAGTTGGATGAAGATGACCAGAAACCCCCATCCAAGAAGCAAAAAGTCTGATTGTGTGGCTTTTATCATGTCCCTAATTTTCTGGGCCACACTGTGTTGTGCAATGGTTAGACTTTTCAAATAAACTGCAAAGTGCATGTATTTCTTAAACCAATACTGGTGTGGATTTTTTTGGAATTCCTTATCCCTCATGCATTCCTGAGTGTGAATTTTGCATGAGAAGCATTTGTTAAATAAAATAAGGGTAAGATTTAGCATGAATCATCAGGTGCCAAATGTTGTGAGATTCTGGGAGTTATTGGAAGTGATTTGGAGAATTAGAAGAATATGTGGTTTTCACTTGTAGAGTTATTGAATGTAAAGTTGGCATTTATACTTTTGTCAAGAAGTAAATAAAGCAACATGTAGAAGATGTTAAGGAAGGTCCCAGGAACATGTGTGCAAAGTTTGGGGTCATTTGGACATGTTTGGAAAAGTCAAGTATTCTGGTTACTTCTAAGTTAATGAAAAATATTCTAAGTAAAACCCAAGTGTCTATTTTGGGTTCAAGGAAATTGCTAAGTAAATATAATAAGGATGAGATTAAGTATGAATAATTAGGTGCTAAATTATGTGAATTTCAACACCAAATTAGGTGAATTTAAATACCTATCAATGTACAAAGCTCTATAAGAAGAAAAGTAATGCATTTCATGATTATGTGCATATTTTTGGGCTACTATGATCAGAAAAGGTCATATTAACTCCTTGATACCAAGGTTATACAGTTAATTGAGTCCAATGATGTTTTTCTTGATGAAAATTCTGTTGAAATTCACATAATTTAGCACCTAATTATTCATACTTGATCTCACCCTTATTATATTTACTTACCAATTTCCTCTCACCCAAAATTCACACTCGGGATTTACTTAGAATATTTTTCACTAACTTAGAAG
>JNET01028356.1:0-36933 GCA_000697455.1 Basidiobolus heterosporus B8920 | reverse complement strand
TGTCTTGTGGTACCTGGTGCTTCAGTGGAGTAGCAACGATATGATAGAGATGCCAATGGTCTGCAAGCAACCGAGGTTGCTTGGCTAAGGCTGATGGCAACACGAGAAAGCATAGGAGAAGCACGAAGAAAGCTCATATTCGGTACAGTGCAGGATTGCCTTCAAGTGAAATACAAGTATGTCGGGACCATCTGAAGTAAAATTTTTCGTCACATTGGCCACGGATCGCATATGATTAAATAGGAAAATCGCTGGAAATTTATTAAAGTCAAGAGCTATGATGTGTGATAAATATATAATGTACGGGGTGTGTGTGGTATGCAGCCCAACAATAACAGTCACTCACCCTCTCCAAGCAACAGCTAATACAATGCCAAGGAAGGTAACCCAAATGTTTGCTATACACTGAGGCGAGCTGTTGGAGTGAAAGTTGGATGGCAAAGCTATCACATCATCGATGATATGCATGACGCCATTGTTGGTGAGGATGTCAGTTCTAATAATACGACAACCGTTGACATACGTGGACCCGTTTGTAGCCTTAATGTTAAGAGAATATCCAAGAACTGACTGAAACTTCGCACCATCCTGTAGTTTCTGTGATAATACAATATCGTCAACAATCACATGATTTTTCACAATTGGACTGAGTTGAGGTCGAGTCTTCTCTCCAAAATTCTCTCTGGTTAGCGCCTCGTTTGTAGGTGCAAATATTGTAAGTGCCGTCAAATCGTTCATTTGATTTTCTAAAGCGGCTCGTTCAACCGCATCTGCCATTTCACTGAACCCAGCTTCCCGGATAACTTGAGCAGGGGCGTTTGGGGGAGGAAGTAGCGCATCTACAACATGTACCACACCATTGGCAGCTTTATGAGCGTCCAACTTGGTGACATTTGCACTAGTTAAACCCTGAGATATGAAGGGTTGCGAATTATTTTTATCAAAAATCAAAACTTGTACGTTGCCGTCTTGGTTGACGTAGGTAGGATCTTTCAAAAGAGTGAAAGGGAAGTGCTTAGTGGTCAGTGTCTGACCAGCAAAGTTTCCGTACACCGTCAAATATTCCAAATAGGCCAGAACAGTTTTTGGCAGGTTCAAGTCTAATTTTGAGTTGGTAAAAGCTGAATCTGTGGGAGCAAATACGGTGAACTCCTCACTACCGGTCAACGTGTCTTTTAACTGGCTATAGTTTGGGTCCTTTAGGAGTTTGGAGAAAGTTTGGAGAGAAGTGTCAGTGTTGATAGCTTCAAATAGATTTTGACCGAGCACAGTGACAGTGGAAATAGCTAATGTGATACTCAGAAAACTTGAGAAATGCATGGTGATAGAGTTTGCGAAAAAGAAAGTATCCTAGACTTTTTAAAAAGAATGTAACCATTGCTATCGGATACCCACATTCCCGCTGATTTAATTAGGTTAAATAAATTAATATGAATATATTGGTGAGTATATTGCTGAGTATATTGCTGAGTATATTGCTGAGTATATTGCTGAGTATATTAGTAAACCCATCTCTACAGATCCTCTGGCAGCAGGAAGCTCGAGAAAGAACTTTGGTTACATGCAAACATCGCAATCATCGCAGTCACCTCGGATAATCGGATAATCGGATCCGAGCTAAACGTTATTGCATTTAAGAGTGAAACCACCAGGTGCAATTGATTTTATTGATTGTTTAAATGGATGATGGAATTATGTACGTTTACTGGCATTCTTCGTAGATGGTTTTGTCGGCCGGACTTTCCCACTAGGTGGCAAAAGCTTGATGGGCGCACCGATTACATGGAGAATACTCTTCCTCATGTTGTTGATTCCTGCTTTGGTGTGAGCGCTAGCCATCAGAATGCTCTTGATCGAATGACGATATTCTTCAAGATCCTTCAGTACAACGCAGTAACGCCTGGCTAACACTGGTCGCGGTACTAAATCACACTTGGTCATGACTACCTGGAACTTGACGTTCTTGCTAGAAAGGATGGTGCTTTGTTAGCCAAACGCTGATGGGTGATGTACATGGATACCACTTACGAATCGACCATCTGCATGAACTGTTTATCGATAAATTTGACACCTACATTGCGGGCAAGGACAAGTTAGTGAACATCAAGTGTAACGTTGATGAATGTGAGGTCTAACCGTGTCTTGCGTCAACCAGGATGTATAAACGCTTCATGGTTCTACGCTTTGCAATGTAGGTTTCGATCTAATTTTCGTTAGGATTGTGGATTATGCATAGATGGAAGGGTAACCTACCAGCGTCTTCCATGATTCCCGCATTTCCTCCTTTGCATAAGCAAACCCGTACCCTGGCATATCTACAATGTGGAAATCGTCATCTGCGGTAAAGAAGTTGATTTGCTGTGTTAAGCCTGGCTTATTTGATACCCGAACGACGGTGGAATCGGTGAGAACGTTGATGAGACTTGATTTTCCAACATTGGAGCGTCCTACGAGTGGATTGATTAATCGATCGATCCAATCAAATCAAATCAGTGAATAGAGGAATGTTGCAAAACTTACCAACAAATGCAACTTCTGGCAAACTTTCAGGTGGGAAAGATGCAGGATCCTTGGCACCAGCAAAGAATTGCAACACTGGCATCTATGAAATGACTGTTTAGTTATCGCTTATTTTGAAGGCTCCAGAACATGTTATTTAAATACCATCACTCTGCTTTCTGACTCAAACCTGGGTGATCTCTTGGAGAATCTACCAGTTTTTATGAGGCCCAAGTTGAGCTTGGTTATGTACTCCTCCAGTTGGGCTGGTGGCTTAATGAGTCTGAGTTTTCGTCGATTTGATATATCTTCGCCTAAACTCTCCACTCGCTTGGCTTGCTTTTTTGCAATTTCATCCACACGTACTGGAACTATTTTTATATCATCAGGGGAAGGCTTCTTTTTCTGTCAGCAAGTGTAAGTATAAAGCTTCGAGAAACCGGAGAGAGTCATTTCAAGGCAATACCTCTATCTTCTTTTTCTTGGTTTTAATTTTTGTTTCCTCTTTTACTGCTTCTTTTTTGGTATGTCTTGGCTTTGGTGGGATAATTTTATTCAAATCGGCCAACTCTGATTCAGGCTCTTGACGTTTGAAAGTGGGTCTACGCTTTAGTTGGGCTCTATGTATCGGAGCTCTGACAGTATGTGATAACTGAAATTTATAAGAGGAGTCTGAGCAAGTGAAGTGGGTGATGACTGTCTTTTAAGAGAAATACAAACAAAGTCTCAGCAAAGTCGAACTTTAGTCTTCAACCATTACCTTTAGAGTTTGCACCTGTGGTTGTGCTCTAGCAGCCAACCCTACCACTCTGCTGGAAAAGAAAAGACTGTTCGTGAGCCTACGAAAGCTCATAGTACTTGACATATTCAATCGAATATTAAGCAACTCAAGAGTTATCAAATATCAGGAAAATGACCATCATTTCAGACAAGGCAATTTTTTCGAGTGGTTTTCGTGCATGACAGAAAAAACCACCATTACCAAATCAAGGATTTCATTTAGACATGTTATTAGCCGGAATTTAATCACGCTTTGGGATGCTCACTAAATTCTACTCTGAATTTTTTCGAGAAAAAAAAGAAAAAAAAATTCATTCAAGGTTAACTTTAACAAAGATATCATGAAATCGGTGAATTCTTCGCATTTACAAGTAACAACCGAACGATGTGGGAAGTACGGGATATTGAACCCAAAGAGACTCAAAGTCCTATAGAAAAAAAACCCACCAACCAGGGAAAAAAATCTCGTAAAACCAAGAAAAAGGTGAACATTGCTGATTCCGAATGGGAAAACTTATCCAACTTTGCACCTCCACCACTCCCCAGTAAAGCAGAAGAGAATGTTTTCATTGCTGGTTCAAAAAAGAGAAAGCTCAACAAGAAGCGCAAGAGAGGAAATGCACCTCAACTCAAGAATACCCAGGATTTTGAGGATATCGGCGTCGATGACTTGAATTCTTTGAATTGGTCAGAGGTTTCTTACCCCGAACAAATGCTTTTAAGCGATGAATTAGGTGGCTTTGTATGTTTGGAGGAAATTGATGGGGTGGATTGCGATTGGGTTGGGGACGATACTTCTGGGCGTATGGTCACATTCAAGGTATGCATCACTTTTTGAAGTATTTGATTCTCACTAAACACTTAACGATTCTTTTATAAATTGTAATCGTTCAGAAAGCCAAGAATCTTGACGGAAAAAGTAAAGGAAAGCCCGCTACACCTGAGGCTCCATTGACAATTGAAGAGAGTCAAGACTTCATAGACTTGGACTCATTTGTGGAGACTGACAGAAAACCTAGTAAAAAAGCCAACAATAACAAGCCCATTAATGTCAAAGTGATTGAGGATAACGAAGAAGAAGTAGATGAAGAGGGGAGTGAAGAAGAATCGAAAGAGAGCGATACGGAAGAAATGGCAGAAAACGATAAAAGTGAAGAGGAGAGTCAGGAGGTAGAAGCTGATTTCGATCAAGACTTTGACATCTCTGCCTGGGAGCAATACGGCCTTGCTAGTCCAATCCAAAAAGCTATCAAGAAACTGAAATTCGACAGCCCAACGGCCATCCAAGAGAAGACTCTTCCTCTTGCATTAGAAGGTAGAGACATCATTGGTGCTGCCGAGACTGGTTCTGGTAAAACTCTTGCCTTTGGTCTCCCCATTGTTCAATACTTGGCTACTAATAGTGACAAGGAGAAAGAGGGGCAAACCGCACTTATCTTGACCCCAACCAGAGAACTTGCCATTCAGGTGACAGATCACTTGAAGGCGATTTCGCAATTCTGTAGAGCTCGGATTATCCCTATTGTTGGAGGCATGTCCATCCAGAAGCAAACCAGATTGATGCAACAAACACCCGACATAATCGTTGCTACCCCTGGTCGTCTGTGGGAGTTATGCTCCGAGAACGACACTTTTGCTGCCAATCTACAAAAGATCAAATTCCTTGTTCTCGATGAAGCCGATAGAATGTTGGAACCTGGTCATTTCAAAGAGTTGAACTACATCCTTAATATCCTCGCACCAAAGAAACAACAAGCAGTCACCACGATGGATGATGAAGAAGCATCCACCGAGAATGACTCGGAAGATACAGTGCAAGACAAACAGACATTCATTTTCTCTGCTACAATCAGCCAAGATCTTCAGGTTTTCACCCGTAAGCAAAAGAGGAAGATCAACAAGAGATCCAATGACAGTTCGATGCAGAGTCTGATGAATCGTATTCAATTCAAAGATGCTGAACCCTGCTTTATTGATGTGACCAGCGCTAACATCATGTCGTCCACATTGATAGAAGCCCGTATTGACTGTGTTATGAAGGATAAAGATGTGTACATGTATTATTTCTTAGTAAGATATCCAGGCAGAACTCTAGTGTTCGTCAACAGCATCGATGCCATTCGCCGGATATTGCCCATTCTACAAACACTCGGAATTCAAGCATATGGCCTTCATGCCCAAATGCAACAAAGACAAAGATTGAAGAATGTGGATCGATTCAAGTCCAACCCCAAGGCAGTGTTGGTGTGTTCCGATGTTGCAGCACGTGGTCTGGATATTCCGCTTGTGGAGCACGTATTACATTACCAACTTCCTAGATCTGGAGAAATCTATGTCCATAGAAGTGGTCGTACTGCTCGTGCCAAAAAGGAGGGCATCAGTGTGGCCTTAGTTTGCCCTGAAGAACTCTCTCTCTATAAGAAGATATGTCACGTCCTGGGAAAACAAAAAGGTCTCTCTGAGTTCCCAGTTGATCGTACTCTTATCACTTCTATGAGACAGCGTGTTTCTCTCGCCGTCAAGATCGATGAAGAGGAGCACCGAATCAATAAGGCTACTCACGAATCAAACTGGTTAAAGAAGAGTGCGGAGGCATTGGACATTGATCTTGATGAAGAAAGCGAGGATTCCGAGGGAGAGAATGTCTCCAAGAAGCAAGATGCCAGATCCAAAGCCAAAATAGCCTCTTGGAGGGCGGAGTTGAAACAACTTTTGCAACAGCCTATTCTTCCCCATGGTAGCTCAGGTAAATACCTTACCAGTGGTATCATCCGAGATTTAGCCGACAGATTGAATGATACCGCACACAATGCCATCTTACCTGCTGAAAAAGCAACCAATGCTGTACAGGATATTAAAGCGAAGGGAATCAAACTAGGTAAAAAGATGGAAAGAGGAGGGAACTAGAACGCTGTATTACTTAGAGATACCTTGCTATTATTGTAATCTATTCTATTATTTCTTTAAGGCACACACTTTCACGTTGTTTCATTCCCCATTCTATTTCGTGTACTAAAATAAACGCTATTTGGAAATACATACTTCGAACTCCCTTCCAGATGAAGCCAATAAAGGGACACGATAGGAGAAAAGCGATAAACAATGAAATTCGTGTACATTTCGAGGTTGATATGGATGTGATGGCAATCATTGGGGTAATCGGCACTCGTTGCTTGACAATGGAAGTTGCAACTCTGAATTCAAAGAAGGTCTTATGATAGTAAAATGGGTTTCCATATTTAACAGGAAACCTTTCCGAAATGTACGATATGTGTGATCGTAGATGAATTGAAATCAATTTAGCAAGTCATGAGTGGTTCCGAAGTAAATGGGATTTAACAAACCCGAGCTGAAGTAAATTGTAGAATATGGATTTTGTCTAGATCTCGTAAATTGTGGAGAAGACTGTGTTCTAGGCTTGCAATAAATTCTCACAGAACCATGTCTACAACTATAAAACTATGCGGTAGCCATATACTCCAGCAAACCAATCCTCTTATCTTTACCATGTTCAGCTCCATTGCACGCACCAGAGTTTCCGCTCAAACCCTTGCTCCAGTTCTCCGTCGTAACATGGGCACCTACCATACTACCGCACAATTTGGTAAGGCTAAGGGACTCACTGCACCTCTGACTTTCCTTGTTGGATCCGCCGTGTTCACGTACGCTTTGATGTGGGTAGCTCTTCCAGTTCAAGAAAAGAAGCAAACTGCTTAAACGAAGTATATACACTGACTTTCCTTAGCACATGTAAATTTATATCCACAGTTATCAAACTATTAAACAACAGAATTACAACATACATTTGATATATGAGTACTCTTACATAGTCTTACTTACTGATATCCAGTCACCAACGGATTTGAGTCTGAGTACATTCTAGATCCCCATTTGTACATCTGACAGTCTAGGCTTGATCGCCACCAACGGAAATGGTGTTACTGTAGACCAGAACTAATTAAACTAAATATATATATATATACCTCGAATGATTTATTATGAAAGCAAAACCTGTGACTGAATGTTTTTAACTCCATTTGAAAGCTGTGTATTGATTTACCAAGGACAGAAGGGATTATTTTACAAAACGTCTATCGAAAAAACTTTCTACTTGAGTTAAACTAGTCTGTGCCATAGCTTGGGATCAAGGCCTTGAATACGGCTACAAGCTCCTTATTGATGGAGAGATTGTCCTTCGAGAGCTTAACCTTGAACTCTGTTCTGCACATAGGACAGATCTGACCCAAGCAGCTGATGGATTGCTTGAGGCAGCCCTCACACACGCTGTGAGAGCATTGTGGCGTGGTTACCGGGTTTTGAACCATGTCTTGGCAGACCGGGCAAAGGAATTCCTTCTCAGCAATGATTTCTAAAAACTCCTTCATATTTCGAGCACGTGACTCTAGTACTGCCTTCCAGGCACGCTTACTTTGAACATCCTGAGCAATCAAATCTAAAATTTCTTGTCGGGGACGGAATTTGCATACTTCTACTACGAATTGTTTATCTCCAAAATCGGTATGATCTGAGATTTTGGGCTTCTTAGTGTTTTTCTGTTGTGTGTTGTGATCGCTTTCGTCGCTAATTTCAATCACCTTTTTGCTATCCTTTGCGGTTTTCTTCTTAGTGCTGGCTGATGCTTTGTTGGCAAGTTCCGGAGGACAATACATAGTGAGTCCCAATTCACGAATACGCCTTTTCCCTTCTTCAGTCCAAGGTGCTGGCTCGGAATCATCTCTACGAAATAGGTATCTCTATTGGAGTGATTAGATGGTATTGATGATTCAACGGAACTACACTACTGCTTACCCAAACGATAAAACCAGAAAATCCTGCTTGCGGCCAGTACTAGTCAGCAAAATATTTAGCTTTGGAAGAGCGTAAAAAAATCCGCGTTATTACTCACTTTGACTAACTTGTATAAACCATCGTAGCGAACACCATCTGCGGGTGCATATTTGGGGTTGTGTTTTGCAACTTTATAACTTCTTACCACTCGCACAGGCGAACTCTTTCTCCAATCTTTAGCTTCGGCACCGTTCACTTCATCGATTGGTGCATCGCACGTTCTAGCCAAAGCCAAATTATATCTTGTCAATACTTGATCTTCCGATTGCTCGGCAACGCGTTTATTCCCTGTTTTAAGGTCGCGACCACCAGAACCAGTGTAGAAAAATTCCTCGCCATTATCAACATCTTCCGGATAACCACCTGCAAGAACGATCGAAAGTGCACCTGTTTTACTAGAACCAGCAATACCACCAACAGGAGGCCTATATTGGAAATTACCCTTACCGTTAAATTAACCTAGATTTTCGTATGGAAATAACCAACATAGCATACCTGTGAACACCTGCCTCGCTCAGGTGAATTCGATATTTCCATGATGATCCTACAGGGATCCCGGGGATAGCACCCACATGATTCGGTTTGACTATGGAGCATTTCTTCTCTAAACCAGCACAGGCCATACCTCCACCCCATTTTCTTTTTTGTGTAGCAGATGGCATTTTGGCTTTGCGTGTTTGCGACAAATCAATATATTGCCCGGGTTGAATAATATTGGCTGGGTCGTTAAAGCAGTTGTCACAGTACCTAACGATAATATATGTAAAAATAAACACCAAGGATGTATGCATCGAATTTCCTAGTATTCCAAATTACCAATCATCATCGGGGATTTTATCCAGAGGTGGGTTCAAACATTTCATATGATAATACATCTGGCACTCCTCACAAATCAACGTAGAGTCTTCATCCTCTTTGCCACCACAAACGCTGCAGCCACATTCTTTGCATTTTTTCTTATCATTGTTTCCACAACTAGCACACATGTAGTCTCCACTTGATAATGAAGTGTTTGAGGCTTCGTTAGTCGAAGGGGGATTTAATTGCGTTTTCGTTTCGGAAGTAGGCAGGTTCTCAACAGTGGTTTCCAAATTTGCAGAAGCAGGGGTGGCAACTGACGAATCTGGTGAACTAATGGGTTGTTGGTTATTTGAAGCGTGAGTTTCCTCCAAACTTTCTTCATCCAACGAGGCCTCCGCTTTCAAAAAAACCAGAATAGTGTCATTGTTTCGAACATTATAGTCGAAAATCTTGTGTTTATTTTCCAACTGTGCGAAAGGAAGAAGTAAGTAAATGGAAAGCGCCAAGTTTCCACAACCCAGTAAAGTTCAGGTACCTGTTTACCAGAATAAATCAAGCGTAATCTATGGATCGGATATTCATTCTTTCCCAGAGTAGTTGAAATTCGTTGTCGGACAGCTGCAATAGTATCTAACTTCTCGGCAGAAATGGATGTACGGTTTCCATCACTTGTGCGAATATTAATCAACATGTTAGAACGTTGAAGCACACAACACTACCGTCAAAATGGAGATAAAATGAAATTAACTAGGAAATTTTTCGTAGTCTTATTTACTTTTGCTAATGGTTGTTATTGTCAAAACAAACGATCAGTAAATAATATCACGGATTTAGAATCTATCATGAGTGAATCAAACTATTCGCTCACATCGCGGCCTGCATTGTGACTAAAACCTTGCTAAACTAATCATTACATTAAGATGTATGCATTTAGTAAGAAGTGGTACATTGTCAGCTTTCTCTCCATACCGCCAATTTGTGACTGACCAAAGGCCTTTCCGCAATCACTTGATCTGGCACTAATTAACCACTACAAGATCTGAATCTATTGAGATAGAAACCTTCGCGTTGACCTTAGACAAGTAATTATCACACCTCACCTTCCATTTGCACCGAGACAAACATTCCTAACCCTAGTCTCAATATACTATGAGGATAGGCTAGCTTTGCCATACGTGTTTCTTTACCCTGCAACTTCAACTCATCTAACACCGGCTATTTCTTAAACAAAAGTACAGCTCACGAAAGCGCATGCACTGTGCAAGATTGCTAAGATACTGTGGCTCGCCAACAACGCTATGATTGGTAAAGAGAACCCTATGAGGTGGTGAGCACCAAATCTAAGCCACTCGAGTTATATCATAGAACTTCACAGCACTCATAACACTGTGTACATTCATTTTATTAATGATCATCAACGAGCTGGGGCTAGATGGGGAGGATGGGCGATCCAGAGAGTTCTTTGGTGCCTAGCCATTAATTCCTAGCTCACCGATAGTTCTTAGAACTATCAATTTTTTTTACCGGTTATTTCCGATCCAATGATGTACACCTTGTGGAACACTGATTTCTTTCACGACTTTGATCTTGGCTGCAGCTGCTGGTATTTAAGAGGCAGTCGGTTTATGTCAGAGTTCACCTTTGGTTACAATTTTATTAAACACTCTCACACTATTATGAACCCTTTCGGAAACAATTCACAAAGCATTGAACACGCCCATTTGTGGTATGAGGAAACCCCTCACGCTTATTCTTTTTCATCCAAACCCTATATGTCTGAGGAGTCACTCTCGGATATCGCATTGGAAGGCCTTCGAGGATCATTTTCTTCATCCGACTTCTCACAACACAAGCATACTGATGCTGAATCTACAGAAAAAGATCAATCAAACTCCAACTTGGATATTTTCTTGTTGTTGACTTTGGGAGCCACTCTATTACTTTAGCCCTGTTTTCTCGTCCTATCATGTATATAATCCGTAATATCCAGATCAAATGATAATTAAATTCAATACCCTATTAGGTTTGAAAACATCCTTGGTCATTTTTGTGTAGTATCCAAGCTGTTTGTGTTATGTATGGAAACATATTTATTATACTATGAAACGAGGTCAAAGGTCTTTGTCATAGCCACCGTTTTTGTAGAACTCCATCATCTGAGCCACCTGTTTTTCCAAAGCTATCAGCCATTCATCCAACTGATTTTGAACGGTAGGGAGATCTGGCCCAAGTTTGGCGTAGAAGTCCTTTCGGTATGGACAAGCTTTCATCGCTAACTGTTAACATTGTTAGGGTTTATGTTGAGAGGATATACATGAAATTTTTCAAGATGTTTTACACTAAATATAGGTCGGACGACAAAGCTGTGGTACTTTTTCAGAGTTAAGCCGTAAGCCTCTGTGAAAGATTGACTCAATTCCTCTTGGGGATTATCCAAGTTTCGTCTCAAGGCTTTGGAAGTAAAATCCAAACCTCTAACCAATATACGTTAGGATCCACTTGAGAAATAAATATTACCAGATACTACCTTAATAACCATAGCAGCCCTTGTGATGCAGGTCTTTCTTTTCCTTCTTTGGCCTCCGTGACCACTAGTTTTTGTAAAGTGTTATAACTGGCAGGATCGGTAGCATATTTTGTGCGGATTTTCTATCAATTGTCAATAGTGAGCAGATATTATTGAAGTCGGTTGCTTATTTTGGACATACGGTGACATTTCCACTTAGGTCAGACTTTACAGGAGCAAAAGCGGTTGAGTTTAAAAGGTCTAAGCCACAAGTAAGCCATTAGTATGCAAGGTCAAAAGCGCTGTATATATAGTTTCGCTTGTATCTAGTAAAGAAGAAAAGAGCCATATACCAACCAAATAGTTTAACCACCTCTTCTGATGCTTGATAGAAACCTACAGTCTCAATCCCTTCCTCAGTCATTGAGACATCCTTGTAGTTTTTCTTAAGCTGAGAAAACCAATCGTTAGACATGTTGAGTATTGGAAAGGTTTAGTGTACGCAGTGTCGGTTGATATGAAGAAGAGCCTTTATGGTACATAACTATTGTCAAATAGCCTTTAATACTGTCCCCTACTCAGATGGATCTATCCATATGACCTTACGTTACCTGTATTCTCAGAATAAACTATTTCTGCGTCAATAATGTTAGTACAGGCTAACCATTAAAATATGGGCTAAAATCCACTAGCTTGTTGAATTTTAATTGCATGGATACTTCTATTTTCTTTGAATTGCTCAGTGAATTATTCAGTCTATTATCGAAATCAAAATATTGCAAAATCAGAGAACACGGATACAGAATCAGTTCTCAGAAATAGGGTGAGTAAAAAATGATACATGAACCCTGAAATCAGGATCGCACTGAATCAACTATATCAAGGACAAAATATTAGATATTCTCTTTCTCTTTCGCATCCTAGTGGATTAAAGATGGTACGTTTGTTGATTTTTATATTTCATTGAATCTTTAACGTTGGTCCCACCCATCCATTGTTGATAATATCCGGATATCCTCACATTACTGTGTCATTTGGATCCCGGTATATCACAACTTTTGTGAATGGGATAACTCTGGAATCATCATACAATTCATATTATCGTTTCAACAGAAGTGATTCTTACTCTTTACTCTTGATTATCTAGTCTGTGGCTGCTAGACCCGTCATTAACGTCTATTCCGAAGCCGGAAACGGCTCCGTTGCTACCGTGACCCTTCCCGCCGTCTTCAAGGCCCCTATTCGTCCTGATGTCGTGAAGTTCGTTCACACCAACATGGCCAAGAACAAGCGTCAAGCTTACGCTGTCTCCGTCAAGGCCGGTCACCAAACCTCTGCTGAATCTTGGGGTACTGGTCGTGCCGTTGCTCGTATTCCTCGTGTCGGTGGTGGTGGTACTCACCGTTCCGGACAAGCTGCCTTCGGTAACATGTGCCGTGGTGGTCGTATGTTCGCCCCTACCAAGGTCTGGAGAAAGTGGCACGTCAAGACCAACTTGAACCAGAAGCGTTTCGCCACTGCCTCTGCTTTGGCTGCTTCTGCCATTCCTTCATTGGTTTTGGCCCGTGGTCACCGTGTTGAACAAATTGAGGAAATTCCTCTTGTTGTTGCCAACGCTGTTGAGTCTTTCACCAAGACCAAGGCCGCTGTCGCCCTCCTTAAGGCCCTTAACGCTTATAACGATGTTGTCAAGGTTGCCAACTCCCGTAAGATCCGTGCTGGTAAGGGTAAGCTCAGAAACCGTCGTCACAGACAACGTCGTGGTCCTCTCGTTGTTTACAACGAAGACAACGGTATTGTCCGTGCCTTCCGTAACCTTCCCGGTGTTGAATTGGTTAACGTCCGTCGCCTTAACCTTCTTCAATTGGCTCCTGGTGCTCATCTTGGTCGTTTCATCATCTGGACCCAAGGTGCTTTCGAGCTTTTGGACTCCCTCTTCGGTACTTACAAGAAGTCTGCTTCCTTGAAGAAGGACTACGTTCTTCCTTCCCACATCATCTCCAACCCTGATGTTACTCGTATCATCAACTCTGACGAGATCCAATCCGTTTGCCGTGCTGCCGGTACCAAGCACCAAAAGCGTGCTGTTGCCCAAAAGAAGAACCCTCTTCGCAACAACGGTGTCATGATCCGTTTGAACCCTTACGCCAAGGTTGTCAAGCGTGCTGAAATCCTTGGTAAGAAGAAGGCCGCCAAGAAGGTTCACACTCCCGCTAACAAGAAGTTCTTGGAAACCCTTAAGGCCGAATAAATTCTTTAGGCTTCAGGATTTAATCTTTAAAGAATAAAAATTGTACTAGCAACTTACTCATCATTTAGACAAACTTAAGTATTGTATTTCTAATTACTCGAAATCTTAATGATTGTTATGAGAGCATTATCTGAACTTTGAATCTATAGCTCAAACATTGAATTGGAGAATATAGATCAATGGAACAGGAACAATTTGCTCTGGAATACTTTACCTCCTAGAAATATTCTAGATAGACCAAGACGGGCTTCGGAATTAAACGCTATCTAAATTTGGAAATAGCAAGCTCTTGACCCTTTCTATTGGCCCCTATCGTTTAGAGTTCAGATGAATAAAGTTTTATTTATTACACCAAAATTAATGTGAATTTAATTGGTAATCAGGCGTATCTCAAGAGATGGTTCATGCCAAGATAGGGTATGTAACTAGCTTAAGACAATTTAGCACAATATACTACAAAGATTGCAATCACCATAAACAATCTATGATGCCAAGACAATGGCACTGGCTACGTTTGAGAATATATGCATTTTTGCTCTGTTTGCATTTCACCTCATATAATAGTGATTGTCCATCCTATGTTCCAGAAAGACACCATTTTAACGTATTCGGATGTCATAGTTATGGTGGCGGTCATGATCCTAAAAATAGCCAATAACAATGTCATTCCCGGTCTACTACAAGTAGCTTGTTGACAGGTTTTTGTTTCAGTTGTTCTTCACTTTATTAGATATCTTGTACAATTGAAGCTAGCTACTGTTACTTCTATAGCTTACCTAATCGTCAATACCATTAAATACTAAAGAAACACGCTTGTTCCATCTTTTCTCCTCAATTTTCCTTGTTACATAGAAAAGGCTATCATCTTAGATTGCTAGTCTGAATACGTAGAGAAGGCTTTAATTTGATAACTAATTTCCTCCTTTGAATACAAGACGCTCTGAAACTGAGCATATAGAATGCCATCATGACCACTCTCGATACAGCCAAAAACTACTCGTCTACACTTGTTGGTGTAGGAACACAATTGGCCTTAACTACAGCTGTGTCTGTATTGAGTTTTGCTGCTTTTGAAGTTCATCGAAGGTGGAAGTTAACCAAGCATCTTTATATCCAACGATGTAACTTAGAGAAGTGAGTATTTATATTAACTCTTTTCATTTCATTGACTTACATATTAATTATTTTCAAGAAATCCAACCCCCCTCCCTTCAACAGCTCCCTTCGGCTGGATATGGACAACGTTGACTTTGAGCGAAGAGTTTTACCTGACGCACGTTGGTCTAGATGCGGCAATGTACATACGGTATCTGAAAATGGCTTTCCAGCTTATGTTGTTTAGCTCAATAATTATTGGAGCAATTGTACTACCGTTGAATTTTTTCGCTGACCAAACCCACCTTGACGAAATTGAGAAGGTCTCGATCAGAAACGTACCGGATGGCTCGAAAATGCTTTGGGTGCATTGTATAATGACTCATTTCTTTTCTTTCTACACCCTTTATCTGTTGTACAAAAATAGTCGTGACCAGGCGTATCTCCGTATTCTTTACTTGCAGTCACAGGCCAGAAAAGGATGTATTCACACTCGTACGGTAATGGTGACCCACATTCCAGAGACTCTTAGACACGAGCAACGTCTTCGGGAATATTTCGATAGCTTAGGTGCCGGAAGTGTGAACTCAGTAGTATTTGTCCGTCAGGTCGGTAAACTCAGTCGTAAGATCAAGCGAAGAAACAGTACACTAGAAAAGCTCGAACGTTGTCACATGCGTTTAGCTCGTGATTTGATTACTGAACTGAGAAAAGAAGGACTCCAGGCATTTGACAGTGCCAGTATTAGCCCTGAAAAGGCTCGTACACTTAGTGAGGTAATCGCCAGAATCATATCAATTACCGACAAAGAAAGATCCTTGGAGGGCTCTCCATTGCCTACAGTAAACACTTCCATCTCTTCGCTTGATTTATGGGAGCAGATATGTCAGATTGACCGTAACTTGCTTGACAAATACCAACCCAAGCATGGGGTAGGGATTTTCAACACCGGACCGCCTGTAAATACTATCGATTATTTGTTGAAAAAATTTAACAGACTTGAGCAACGTGTAGCAGAGCTACGTTCTTTGACCGAAAGCGCCAGCTACTACAAGCCAACTAGCACGGCATTTATCACGTTTGAAACACAAGTATCAGCTCAATTGTGTGCTCAGAGTATCATCTCTTCAACCCCGGAGTCATGCAAAACCAAGATGGCGCCAGAACCTCGCGATTTGATCTGGACCAATCTGACATTCAATTCACAACATAAACTCCTACGCAGGTTTTTAGTAAATTGTAGCGTGTGGTAAGCCATCCGTTTCATTCAAATATGAGGGTTGTGTTTTTTATTGCTCAGCCTGTCTAAATGTACTCGTTGATTTAGGGCTCTCACAATTTTATGGTTATTCCCTTCGACATTCTTCATCAGTTTCGCCTCATATAACCAAATCACCGCAAGACTACCGTGGTTTGAGATCGTTGCCAAGGAAAATCCCTGGATTCGGAATCTCATTGAAACCATGTTACCTTCGATTCTTATCTCTTTATTCATGATTGCTATGCCAAACATAATGCTAGGTACTACTAAATCATTCCTTTCACGACCTTTTGAACCTTCATAGATTTTACTAACTATGACATTTTTTAAGGGCTTTCCACTTTTGATAGTTTTTCCGCGCGTTCACAAATGGAATTTGCGTCCATCAATCGTTATTATCGCTTTGCGATTTTCAATGTGTTGTTTGTGTTTCTTCTAGGTAACACGTTTATCAAGGTAATCCTTGCAGTTATCCAGTCTCCTACCAGCATCTTCAAGGTTCTTGCGGAACATATTCCAAAGGTACGACATAACAACTTCTGGTATTATCACAATGCCACGGAACATTAATTTTATCATCCGAAGGGGGCAGCGTTTTTTATTAATTACGTGATACTTCAAACTTGTTCACATGGTCTGGAGATTCTTCAAGTGGGAGCACCTTTATTCTATTGCTATGCCTTTGCCAATTCTTGGGTCTCCAAAACCCCCCGTGACTTACAGGCCCATAGAAAGCCATGGCCATTTCCATTCTATTACTATCTTCCAACGCATATTCTCATCCTGGTTATATGTATTGCATACTCTATTATCAATCCATTGATTCTATTCTTTGGGACCATATACTTCGGTATTGCGATTCTTGTTTACAAGTATCAATTTGCCTATGCTTACGTTAAAAGCTATGAAGCAAACGGCAAAATTTGGAAGTATATTTTCCAGTATGTATGCCACGGTCTGATTATATTTCAAATTACCATGTTAGGCTTGATTTCTCTCAAAAACTCCTTTGCTCCTGCCATGACTTTGATTCCGTTGATAGGGTGCACTATTTACTTCATGTATATATGCCGAAGTACCTATCGTGGTCACACCAAATATGTACCTCTTGATGCTCTTTACGAGCGCGAAGAAGCCATCGAAAGGATGTGTTCTGGTACCTTTACGCATGATCGAAGCTCTGGCACTAACTCTATTCAGGACGAGAATTATGATCTATCCCATCCTCAGAAATCCAGTTCTATATTCCCAAGTGATTCAACAGTTCCCCTGATGACAGCAACTTCAAGCAAGCCCTCAGCTAAAGACGTTAGTGCTTCTTGCAAATTTGGTGAGCCTGTAAATTGTGATTCCAATGTCACTGGGATCACTGTACCAAAACGGCGTACTACCTGTCCTGGGAATACTCCAGAATCAACACCTGTTGGCTCTTATCCATTGTTATCACGCACTTATTCTCAGTACAAACCTACCGAACACGACATGAAATCACCAGTCAAACAAAAACTGGCAAAAATTCATCAACAAATACTGTCTTCCCCCTTGCTTTCGCTTCTATGGCAGCATACTGGTCACGAAAATAGTATTCACCACCATATAGATCCCCAAAAAATCCCTGCCATCCCGGTCCTTGCTAACAAAGAAGTCTATCAGGACAATACCAATCCATATGAGACTTATCTTCATCCAGATCTTATCAGACCTTTACCTCGATATCTTTGGCTTCCACAAAATCCATACCGTCACTTGTATGATTTGGAGACAGAGGTACGTGATTTAAGTTCTGCAATCACATCCTCTGTCTTTGTACCTTCTGCATTGGGTGGAGGTTCCGCACTTGGCTTTCGTGGGCATATTGTTCCGTCTACACGGCGAACCCGTACCGTTCGAGATGCTTCCCATACGGCCAGTAAACTGACACATCTACTTAGTTCTGTTCGCTCAATGACTGGCAAATCTGTTGCTGGGGATAGCGCCCATGAGATTGATAAATTTCAAACAGACCTGTCAGATATATCCGAGTCTGTAGCGACATCTCGTAGTAGACCAGCCTCCGGCTTAATGAATATGTTTCGCTCGTTTTCTTGGAAGCCTACACAAGAAAACGAAACACCTCGCAGGTCTCGCTCCGTAAGCATGACAGAGTTTCTTGAGCGTACTGGAGATGAACTACACAGTCCCCAGACTGAAGAATACGATTACTCACCCAGAAGCTCAATTTCCAGTGGAAAGACCTTTTGAGTGTCACCTGTTCATTTCCAATAATTTCTTGGGCAACATAGCGTCTATTAGCATTTAATCTTTTGTGTTAGATGGACTTGTAAAATGATTTTGGAGTTGCCCAAGCACTGTACGAAAATATGATTTATGTATAATATCAGACACTATAATAATTAATGATCAATCGATGCAATGTAAATATTATGCCACCTTTTCAACTGTTACATCATCCACAGAGTCTGGTAGGCAACAGTGATCATCTGTAGTAGTAGCAGATTTTCATTGGGGAGTTATATTACATAAATAGTGTCTACAGCAATGCGAAATTTTCGTGTTTTTTATGACATCATTCATAAAATTAAGCGGAATCTGGAAATCCATGGCAGACACACTCAGTGGTAATATACAACATAAATAAACTTCTGGATTGTTCAAGTTTGAATAGAGAATCGTCATTCTACTAAATAAGGTGGATAGTGCGAACTATAGGCAAACATTTTACTCCGCTTATAGTTTTACAACTGTTTACTTCGATTAGTAACAATTGTTACTGTCAATCTCTTAAACTCTTTGCCTCATTGAATACAAAGTACCGTAGATATCCACTGAGTCCCTATTGATTATTTTTCTAGTATACAACAATGGATTCAGAGCAATATAATGGGCTTGGACATCGAAAATCACAATCCACTTCAGAACGTCCTAATGCCTCCACTGACTCTAGAATCACGAGAACCTTCTCAGCTTCAAGTACCACATCCCTCGGCCAATACGGAGATCTGGTTTATTCAAACAACATAGTTGACTACGAAATTTTATCCCCTATTGGCAAGTCGCTTCTTTTATAGTAGCTCAGTATTCTGCTTGTGCTGATATACCCTATTCTTTAGGTTTTGGCTCCTCAGCCGTTGTACATATGGCTATATATAAGCCTTTACAAAGAAAAGTTGCCATCAAGATGATAGATCTTGACTTCTTTGAACGTAACCAGATCGATGAACTCAGAGTTAGTACTGGATTTCAATTATTTTCAGTAGTGTCCGCATTTCCTTGACCAACTTTTTGATGTAGAGAGAAACACAAGTTATGTCACTCTGTAAGCATCCTAACGTCTTGCGTGTTTATGGCTCTTTCGTCCATGGTTCCAAATTATACTTAGTTACACCTTATTTATCCGGAGGTAATATTATCATATTGCCCAAGTTCCTTAGTTACCTTGAAATAACTTTTTGAATATAGGCTCATGTCTTGATATAATGAAAAATGCCTATCCCGATGGGTTTGACGAAGCATCGATTGCGACTATACTCAAACAAACTTTACAAGGGTTGGAGTACCTTCACAAAAATGGACACATTCACCGGTTAGTGACTTTATAGTGGTCGATTACGGTCAAGACCATCCACTAATGAATTCTAAAAGGGATGTTAAAGCTGGAAATCTGCTCGTTGACGATACCGGATCTGTTCTTTTAGCCGATTTCGGTGTTAGTTCCTCGCTTTCCGAAGGTGGTGAACGCAAAGGAATGCGTAAAACATTTGTAGGAACTCCATGTTGGATGGCACCGGAAGTCATGGAGCAGGTTTAATATTCACTGAAGGTATCCTGCATCTAGATCCTTATACTAAATCGAAATACTATATAGGCTGGGTATGACTATAAGGCTGACATATGGTCTTTTGGTATCACTGCGATTGAGCTTGCTACAGGCCACGCTCCTTTAGCAAAATTCCCACCCATTAAGGTAAATTTATCTACAATTCAATAATACAATGTACTTGCTAACTCAAAAGCTTTAGGTATTGATGATGACCCTGTCTAATGATCCCCCCACCCTCGATAGAGATAGCACAAAACATAGATACTCCAAGGGATTCAAAGAGATGATTGATCTTTGCCTCCAGAAGGATCCCAAAAAAAGGTACTTAGTGCTGAACCTCAAAGAATAAACCAATGTGGTATCTAACGGGATGTATTTAATAGACCTACTGCTGAAAAGCTCCTTCAACATTCGTTCTTCAAGCAGGCTAAGAAGAAGAACTACCTCTTAACGGCTATTCTTAATAACCTACCACCTCTGGAGAATCGTCAACGCAAAAGTAATTCACATTCATTTTGACGTTTTCACTAGTGACAACACTAACCTGATTGTGATCAATAGAACTTAGTACGAAGCAAGTGATCCCTCCTCAGGTCGTTTCTTGGGATTTCTCGGAAAGAGACCCTACTACATTTGATGATGGCAACACTAAAAATGAAGTTGAACGGAGGCCAAGAGTTACAATCATCGCACCTGGAGAAGAAACCAAGGAAGCAGATCAACCTCAATCCCAACCCAACCCGGCTCCTGTGATTACCGAAAATGATTCTCATGTGCCTCAACACGTCGACCAACCACCAAACAACGTAATTCCGCAAGCCGGCCCTAATCCGAACCTAGTACCAAACCCAACACCAAACCCACCGGCCACTCAACCGGTTCCACCTGTCTCAACCAAGAAAAGCAGATTTGTTATTGATACCGGAAGTGAGCCTCTTCCACAAGAAACTCTTCCACCACCACTACCTACTCCTTGCGACATTCCCGCTCGACCTGAACCAACAAACGTTAAAGTTGGTCTTGGTGTGACGACCGATTCGCTCAACACTTTGGATTTAAAAAAAGGTACATAAAGATTTTAACATATCATCCGGTATTTTTACTAAAGCCTGTCTTTATCAAAATTAAAGCCCCCGAACTGAAAAAGAGTAGATTTGAAGTCAATTCATCGCCAAGTACAGTACCATCGCCCATGACTCGCACGGATTCACATGACTGCATTCCACCCCCTCTCTCCAGGGAATCTTCAGTAACTCGGGCCAGCAGATTCACTGTCGATTCCCCTATCACTACCGTCCCACTCTCTGAGCCATTTTCCTCCACTTCAAGTAGAAGAGGCAGGTTTGAACTTTCCTCTGGTAGTAGAAGTGCATCGCAGTCAGGAATCAATAGTGAATTACCATCACCTGTTGGTCAGTAAAACTCTTTGGCATTTATGTGTATTATTCTTATCAATCTCTTGAATTTTAGTTGCCCAGGAGGGAGGATATCATCCCGCGAACGTGACCAGTGCCTCATCCAACATTTCATCGCCAAACACTTCAATTAATCGAGACCAAGGCCTTCGCATGGATCATATGCTCATAGAGAACTTGCATCATCAAATAGAAACAATGTACCGCCAGAATGAAGCACAGCGTATGATGATGGGCGAACTTTGGACCAACATTAGCTTGGTAGGTAAAGGAAGCTATGTTCCACCCAGTCTCTCACAAAGGTACCATTACACATGACATTTACATCAACCCAATGGCATAATTAATCATGAGTGTTTATGCTTAGACCGACCGTGGATTTGATGACTACACTATCTAACCTTGACCTACATGCCCATTCAGTGGTTCGTGAGAATGAGCTTCTAAAGAAAGAAAACGAGACTCTAAGGCGCGAACTTGACCACATGAGAATGCTTCTCAACAGTCCAGGCTCATTTAAAAGTGGAGAAGCCAGCGGAAACGAGCCCAAGTAAAGAATTTAGTCAACGTATTGAATACCCATCTCTCCGCTGCCTGATATTATTAAGAAATTTCTATTAGCATGCTGGTTGTTTTAGAAAGCACTAACCATGATTTAATTCACCGACAATAATGGACTTACACCAGAACTCAACCGGAATTAAACAAGAATTAAATCAGAACCATCCACATACTCTACTTGATAAATAAATAAATGAAATCCCAGCAATCACTAGCAAAGTATCCCCGATTTCTGCTGAACGATCATTAAGTCGTTTTTTTCATTAAATCATGAATTCGGTTCAATTTTTTGCATTCAACGAAGGTGAATTATTTTTTTTTTACCAGTCACCTTTGATTGGATTGTGAATCATTTTCTTGAATGGTTAATATTTTTTTTTCTTCGGTTTATCATATTTCGAAGTGAAGAAAGCTTTCCCAACGTTAGATACTACTATCAGTATCACGCTTACCGTCTTTCTTTTGAATAAGATACAAAATGGCCAAGATTAAGCAAAAGGGAAAGTCCGGGGCCGCCGTGAACTACATCACTAGAAACCAGGCTATCAAGAAGCTTCAAGTGACACTTGCTGACTTCAGGTACTGTAAAGTAATCGCTGCTCATCGAAGCTTGAACTAACCAACATTCTTTTATCTCTTATCACAGACGCCTGTGTATTCTTAAGGGAATTTATCCTAGAGAGCCTAAGAACAAGAAAAAGGCCAACAAAGGTTCCACCGCACCTGCTACCTTTTATTATACCAAGGATATTCAATACCTTTTACACGAGCCATTGATTCAGAAATTCAGAGATCATAAAATTTTCGTCCGCAAGCTCGGTAAAGCTATTGGTAAAGGACAAACTAGTGTTGTGAAAAATTTACAAGAAAACAAGCCAGTGTATACTTTAGATCATATTGTCAAAGAAAGGTAATTCAAGATTTTCCGGAACCCTCATGTTGAGTCACTTTAATAATCCTCTCTCATTTATTTCAGATATCCTTCCTTCACTGATGCTCTCAGAGATTTGGATGATGCCTTATGCATGATTTTCTTGTTCGCTAATGCACCAGCTACGGACAAAATTCAACGTCAGAGTGTACAAGAGTGTCGCAGACTTAGTGCCGAATTCCAGCATTACGTTATGCAAACCCGCAGTTTGAGAAAGGTCTTCTTGTCGATCAAGGGTATCTATTATCAATGCGAAATTAAGGGACAAACCATCTCTTGGTTGGTTCCTTACCAATTCAGTCAAGATGTGCCCACCGATGTCGACTTCAGAGTTATGAATAGTTTCTTGGAGTTTTATCAAACATTGATTGGATTCGTCAACTATAAATTGTATACCGACGAGAACCTTGTATATCCCCCCAAACTCGACCAATCTAAAGAGGATGGTGGTGCTGGTTTGGATGCCTACGTTTTGGAATCTACCAACACTGTCAGCATGGAAGTCACTTCTGAACCACAGGAAGAGAACGAAAAGCCTGTACAGGAGGTAAACATCTTTATCATTTCGTTAGTTAATACAGCATTTTACTAATATAACTATCAATAGTCTGTCAAGAAATCCGAAAAACGACTTGGCTCTCTTGCTCAAAAAATTGCCAACATTAAGGACGATTCTACTCCTGAGGCTAGAGTTGAGGAGGCTAAGGAGGAGGATAACACCATCGACGAGTTCCCTGAAGAGTTGAACCAAGAAGGAAAGGTGTTCAGCTTGAACGACGTCAAGGCCGCTTCTAATGCTCTTTCTGCTTTGCAATCTTTGTTCTGCAACCAAGTGATTTACCTCTCTCGTGAGGTACCCAAGTTCTCCTTGGAATTTGTTATCAAAGCATTTGGTGGTAAGGTTGGATGGGACGCCTCTGTTTCTGCTGGATCACCATTTGATGAGAATGATGAACGTATCACAATTCAAGTTTGCGATCGTCCCACTCAAGGTCATATGTTTTTGTCTAGAAGCTATGTCCAACCACAATGGATCTATGATTGCATAAACGCCCAAAAGATTCTCTCAACTGACCAGTACACTCCTGGTAGCTCACTTCCCCCTCATTTGTCTCCCTTCGTTGAGTACAAGGAAGGTGATTACGTCCCTGAAGCTGCTGGCTTTAATGGCGAGACCGAGGATATCAATGCGGAAGATGTTGAGAACAGTGAGGACGATAGTGACAGTGACGATAGTGAGGAAGAGGATGCCGAAAAGGATGAGGAGCAGGCTCCTGTTACTGTTAGTATACTCTTTTATCTGTTATGGATTTGTATATTTTTCTAACTTTTGTAAATCTACAGATGACTACTGAAGAATCCGAGCATCAAAAGGAACTCGAAGCTGAAGCTGCTGGCATCGCTTTCTCTGAATATCAACAGAAGCAAGGCAAGAAGAGTGCCAAGAAAGTACCTAAGATCAGTAAGGAGAAACAGGAAGAAGCTGAAGCCAAGGAACTTGCCAAGATCATGATGACCAAGAAGAAACGTCAACTCTACAATAAGATCCAACACAGCAAGAACAAGACTGCTGATGAAACCAACAAGCTTAAGAGAAGAAAGCAAGAGTTGGCTGCTAAAGCCAAGAAACAAAAGAAAGCTTAATAATATTCACTTTACTAGATACTCTTCCCTCTCATCCGTTATGTATTGTTAATTCAGCGACTTTGTTCAGTTGTTTCTCTTATTATATAGTTTTCTGTTACTTTATTCATCCCAAGTATCCTAGCTCTATTTTATACTTTTGGAAAAGCTTTTAACGATCTTTGCTGATCTTCATTCTATCACTAAACATGTCCATCCCACTAAACAATAAATAAGTATAGACCAACGGACTTGGGGTTCATTTACATAGATTGTTTTATATTCATCCCAGTCACATTCAATTACAGCCATCAGGTGCAGAAATCAATCAATTCGAGTATTTCAGGCTAGGCGTCAAAAGTCACCGTTACATTCACTGGTGATTGATTTAATCCATATTCCGCTGCTCTTCAACTCATATGACTTCAGAGATATCAGTCTTTACTCTCAATTGTTGGTGAGTTATCAACTTGATACATAGGAAAATCCATTTGCCTAAGGGACTTGAAGCTAATCTCTTAACTTAGGGGTTTGAAATTTGTATCGCAAAAGCGACGTCAACGCTTGACCGCAATTGCTCAATACTTGGCTGAATCCAAGTACGATATTGTGGGACTTCAGGAATTATGGGTATTTGAAGACTTTGAGAACGTTCGTCTTATTGTCTCCGATACTCTACCTTTTTCTCGGTTCTTTCATACTGGTGTATTTGGGGCGGGTCTGGCGATCTTCTCTAAATTTCCCCTGGTAAATAGCTTTGCCAGACCGTACTCTTTGAATGGGAATCCTTTGAAAGTACTTCAGGGTGATTGGTATGTTGCCAAAGCAGTGGCTTGTTGTCATGTTTTGCATCCTACCGCTGGTATCATCGAAGTTTATAATACCCACGTAAGTTCATTGACGCTCTTACTTTTGGACGCATTTGACTAAAGATAACATACTTCACGTGTTAAAAATGGTCAGTTGATCGCACAATATAGTAGCGAAGATGAGAATTCTTATCATCGAGCTGCTCAAGGTTGGGAGCTTACACGTATCATAACAGAAGCAATGAAAACCGGCAACCACATAATTGCGGTTCGTTCATCAAGCCTTAACTAGTGAATCTCGATGATATCTTTATTTACTTTTCACCCTCTCATCCTATTTGAATCTGCTCTCTTAGCTGGGAGACTATAATAGTAAACCAGATAATCTGGTCATCAACATGCTGAAATCATACGGTGGCTTGACCGACTCTTGGGATCAAATACGTGGTGTCAAAATGAGAGAAATTGAGTACAATCCCAATACGAACGTGGACGACATCGTTCGTATGAATGGTCTAACCTGTGATGTCCCTTCGAATACATTCACAAAGCGAAAGCTCAAACAGAAAATGGACAATCAATTACCGGGTGAACGTTTAGATTATATCTTTTACTCTCAGAGTCCTTACTTGAAATGTAAGGATTCTCAGGTATGTCTAACCGAACTTGTTCCTGGGCTTGAGTGCTCTTTTTCGGATCATTTTGCTGTAGCATCCATCTTCGACATAGCAAACAAGGATACAGGCATCCCTATAGAAGACTTCCATTCCGGTGATATTGAGTCGATTGATATGCTAGGTGAATCGTTAAAAGATGAGAAGTTGATCGAAGTATTGTTACATCTTTTATGGGCTGGATTGAAGAATTCACATCAACGTCGCAACAGATATTATTGGAGATTTTGGGTATCTCTTATCACTACGATATTCCTCTACTTACTCGTTGTAATTGCCCAACCATCTTTCTGGGTAGTTGCTGTGGTAAACATGGCCATGTTGGCTGTGGGTTTGTACGCCTTCACCTTTTTCCTAATCTCCATCTTGTATGTGAGAAATGAAGATGCGGCTTTCAGAAGAATTTTTGAGGATGTTGATACACTAAAGAACGCCAGTAATTACGTAACGAGTCAGCAGTAACATAGCATTAATAAATTTGTCATTTAAATCAATATGTGCGCTTTTCCACAGTGGGGATGGTTTATTTGTCCTGCACAACGCGGGGGATTTAGTGACTATGTGCACCAGGGTAAAGGTGGGAATTAGAAGTTGTGTTTACATAAGAATCATACCCTATAAGGAGGAAAGGTGAGTGGGAAATGGATGCGAATAGTGGGAAGGGATAGGGTTAGTAAAAAAGACTGGGTTTTGTATAAAACAACTTGAAAAAATTGGTTGGATAGGAGAAGACCTGGCAAATATAAAGCGAGTGAATGTCATTTGTTAAAAAATACAAGGATTTTGAGTGGTCTGATAAACAAAGAGACGTAAGTGGAACAAATTAGATCTAGCTGGTTGAGTAGAGTTTAGGTTGCTTCCGATGGAGCATCTACTGTTGGAAACTGAATCCCCCTTGAGGCATCGACACATCGGATTGGAAAGTGAATGCACCGGTGTCAGCATCGACTTGAGGAGCAAGACCGGTGTCTTCGTCCTCTTCTTCACCGAAGTATTTATCGATGATTCCGTAGGCCTTCTGATAGATTTGAATGTTATCGTGGATTTGAAGATTGTGGATCTTCTCCATACCGCCAGCTTCTTCCACAAAGAGAGCATATTGATTTTCTCCGTGAATTTCTTTGTCCAACTCGCCGACCTTAAGGATGTTTTCAATACCATCCAAAGCTACTTGGATGATCTTGTTATCCATGCAGGTAAGGAGGTCGCACAGAGGCTTGATACAACCGGTGGAAACAAGGTATTTCACCTGTTCAGGTCTGGCAAGACCACCAGAAGTGGCATTAGAGATGGCCCAGCAGGCCTCCTTCTTGGTCTTGAAGTCAGCAACCTCGAGTACATGCACAAGAGGAGGAATAAGGTTGGCATCAATCACAAATTGAATTTGATCAGGAGTACCGGCAGTAATGTTAGAGATAGTCCAGCAAGCCTCTTTTCTGATACCATCCTTGGGGCTAGAAAGGAGGCTGAGAAGGGCAGCTAAACAACCAGAGTTAATCATGATTTGAGTTTGTTGATCATCACCAGTCACAATGTTGCCAACAGTTCTCAAAGCGGGAGTCTGAACAGTAGTGGAAGGATGCATCAACAACTCGACGAGACGACGGCAAACCCCGGATTCGATAACAGCTTGAATCTTTTCGTTAGATCCATCGGACATGTACGAAAGAGCCCAACAAGCATCACCGAGTACCTCATCATCGTGAGAGTACAAAAGCTTGTTTAGGGTAGGGAGGGCTGGAGCAATTAGAGACCATTCAGGTTGAGGGTTTTTGCCACGGCAGAAGTTGGACAAAGTCCAGGTAGCATTACGAACCATAGAGATCTTGTTGTTCTCGTTCAAGAGAGTAAGCAAGTTGGGAAGACCACCAGCTTGTAAAACATAGTCACGGCAACGAGCAGAATCACCAGCGATGTTACCAAGGGCCCAAACGGCTTGTTCTTTAACGTCAGCGACGTGACTGTTAAGTAATTCAACGAAGATGGGAACAGCTCCGCTTTCGATAACAACTTGAGTTTGGTGAGAAGAGCCAGAGGCAATGTTGGTAAGAGCCCAAGCAGACTCAAATTGAAGGAGAGAGTGAGGAGAACGCAAAAATTCAACAAATCTACTTACAACTCCACAAGCAATGACTTCCTCGATAGGAGGGTTGGTTTCTTTTGAGAGGAGTTTACGGAATTTAGTACAAGCTTGAAGAGCAACCTCAACGTTATCGGAATAGAGATCCTGGACCATTCCGGGAAGTTGCTCTTGCAATTGAGCGGCAGCGGCTGAAGCCATCTGGTCATCATCGTCACTGTCTGACATTTCACCTTCAGGAATGAACATGTTTCTCTTCTTGGCGAGAGACTCTTCACGCTTTTGCTTACGAATTTCTACTTGAGCCTCTTCACGTCTGCGTCTGAGTTCGTCGGCCTTGAACATGGCCTTAGACTTGTAGGCATTACGTCTGTGTTCGGGAACTCTGGATTCCATGATGTGAATTGTTTATGGGTAGTGAAAAAAGGAAACTAAGAAATAAGTAAATAGAGTCAGAGTAAAGCAATAATCTTAAGGCGAAGGGGTTTTTAAAAAAGAAAAAAAATGTCTAGCTCCCTGATGATGAATCCTCAACGACCTTTCTGTTCTCTGGAAAAGGGATACAAATTACGTCCCTTTGAGGGTCCTTATTCTTACCACAGGCAATGAGAATTCAGGTTAATTGATGGCATTTAAAGTCAAAAATCATGGGCTTTTATCAAAAATAGAAAGTGGGGTACAGAGGTGATCTCATGAATGAGGGACGTAGGTCAGGACTCGAATTTGCGCTATTTGTTTTGACCTGCTAGAAAACAATAAACAAACATAAAAATTTTCCACCATTTTCTATTTTTCGTTTGGGGGTGTCCATTCCTATTTAGGAAATGTAAATAAATAGTAGCTTACGGTTCAAAATATGACCCAATAAATGTTCCCTTGTGTAATGGCCTGGGTTAGGGTTAGATATCCACTATCCACCACTGATTGGAGGATATTCAAGAGCGTCATCCTTGTCTAGGTTAGGATTGCTACTCCTAGTGTTTAATCGAGGATCCTTGGATTAAAATTCTGATCAAAACAATATAAACTCTAATTAAACATCATCGTGACTTCCTTGTACATGAGCGAAACTTGAATTTTGTGCAGACTGTTGACTGTAAGGGTGTATTAGTTCGACATGGAACAAAAACCTGCAAGGAAAAACCTCGCTGAGCTGAGAGTATATATTTGCTTTAGTTATCAAGTTTGAACTGGTGATTGATTTGGCTCGTTGTTCTCTAGAGGCTTCAAAAATTACGTCGGGAACAACAAAAGCAACAGGCTAAACCCGAGAATGCTCAGGCTTCACAACCAGTCCAACTTCACAATACTTCTGGTCTAAAGAAAATAGAGCCAGTGCAAACACGAAACTTAGTGACTGGAACTAATAGAATTCCCTTGTCTGAACCTCAGACAACACATGCAGCCTTTGAAAGAACAAAAAGTAAACAGGCTGAGGTAAATCCATTTGCTTCCTCAGAGCAACACCTTGACTCTTCAGAGTTAAATCCATTCACAATCTTTGGAAAACTTGTTTCCGAGAAAAATGGGCAGGGTTCTAGTGCACAGACCTCAGATATTCAGTTGGAAGAAAAGAGGCTAGGATTAGTAAAGAGTGTAAGGATTACAAATATTTAACACCCACCTTATTCTACCCAACACTTCGTTAGTTAATTAAGTCTATATTTAATTACTTAGCAACCCTCAAACGCCCTTCCCATGCGCTTTACCCCATTGCAAGTTCAACGGCATACTGCAGTCAAGAATTTTGTTGCTTTGAGCGAAGATATGCACGAATCTAGTCATTTCAAAAGCAGCGATGAATCGGATGGAGAAGGGTCGCTATCAGAATATTCTGATGAACTTAGTGATGCCGAGGATGGGACCACATACATGAAGAGAAAACATGATTTCATGCAAAGTAACCACAAATACGAAATCAATGATGGTAACCATACGCTTGCTTATTAAACGAACATCAAACGTATTGACAATACTTTTGTCAGACTCAAAGATTCTGAAGATCCCTACCAATTATAAGGTATTTAGTGAGTACACATAAGACTTGAAGGTTCCCTAGTTCATTCTGTGATTTGGGTTTTAGGATATCACCACAGCAGCAGATCCCGAAAACTCTAAGAATGGTAATTGTGACCACCTATTGTTTATCGAATTGGTCTGATGTACTGATGCCACTTCTGTCTTAGTGGATGCAGAGGATAATCATAGCGTACTATTCAATCTGTTAGAGCGTCGAGATGTACGTGTTTTCCTCTATTGATTGAGCATAATATGGCTAATACTTAATTGGTGTAAACAACCAGCCACTAACGGGAAAGCGTAATGCTGATCAAGATGTAGAAATGCAAGGTATCAATTTAATGCCAAGCGAGTGCTCTGATAAGTTTTTTGATCTCATATACGATTTTAGACACGTTCGACAATACGGAGAATCCGTCAGAGGATATCATCAACATAGACGTAAGTGTTTCCCGGAGTTTATGGGATAACCCAGTATTGTGTACTCATTCACTTGTCTTTCGTATATACATAGAATCCAAGGAATATAGGTATGTTCAACAAGGTTGTATTCACACTCAACAGTCCTTAATGTTGACTCTATCTCTTCGCTACAAGGTACCGGCAGCTATTCAAAGGTAATCTACCTGATTGATTTGAAAGACCATTGCGTTGCGACTCACTCAACTAACCGATGTTCAGTTCAAGCAAGCAAGCCAAACTGCACCCTTCGATTGGACCATTAAAGTGCATCTAGCTTTTACATCGACAAAGCCATTCCAATGGTGTGACAGCTTAGCCTCAGTACATCAAACCGAAGCATTGAATTCTTTCGTTAAATCCCAAGACCCAGATAATATCAATGTTGGTTCTTTCGGATTTCGTAACTCACAACTGTACATAGCTAACTATGATATAGAGTCAATTGAAAAAACATATGCATAGTTGGATATATCCGACCTTCGAAAGCCCCAAACCTTACACTGATTATTTGATAAAAGTAATGTCAAAGACTGGCTCCTTATTAATGGAGGAGAAAGAAAGCATAGCAGAGTTCAAAAGCTCTATTGAAGAATGGTAACTAACATTGATGTTCCGTCATGACGATTTCGAACACTAACTGTCACTTTTTACTCGACAGGAAGGATGCGTTTCGCTCTCTGTATTATTCGTTGAGGAACGGAGCGTGCAGTTATTTTTACTACATTAATGAACAATTCTCGGTTTTATTCAAATCAAAAAACACCTCCGATTCTGGAGAGTTTGAAGCCATTATGAACAAGTCGACACATGGGTTACGTAAGGTTCTCCAGAATGAAGGCATTGAGTTCGAAGTACCACTGGATCGGTTATCTTCTGACGTGCTTTATCGAGGAGATGATGACCCTATCCCAGATGAAGAAAGGCAGGAAATCTTGAGGGAGCTCGAGGCACTGGAGAAGCTAAATCCCGGTTCTACGTAGGTTGCCGTTTTATGTTGTTGCATAGGCTCCTCAATTCACACCAGTTCTAGTTCTCAGAAGAACACTCACTTCAATTGGGATAATTCCTACCGATCTGCATTGCATTTCTCGGGACATCTTAATGTTCATGGCTTATTTGATTTCTTACTCAATTGGAAAGATAGTCGACTTGAACACCATGTCAAGAGTCGGCCCTGGTTAATCTCACCCGATCCTTTCCTGAATGCCGCAGTGAAGAGTGCTAAGGTACGTTTTGATTCAGCCACCAAATGATTCACACATCTTGACTCTTCTACCCCATTTAGATCGCAAAAAATGGGAAAATTCACCGAACTGCACTAGATACCCCTTACGGCCAAGAGTCGTTACAGACTTCATACAAGATTGAGTTGACTGGGTTGTTTCTCCCCACCTCGGTGAATCTTTTGATGGAGCTATTCAAAGAAACACAGGAAAGTGTATTCGAAGCCACCTTAAAGACTGATAATAGAACATTGGGTCTAAACATTCCGATTCCTCCTACTGCAAATCCTACACAGCCTAATCGTTGGTCGCACGCAACGCGAGAATCCAGAATCAAAGTCGGTTCGCTAAAAATGGTAGCCTGCACACCAGAATCTCACTTTTTGTATTGAAAACAGGTGTGAGTGGAAGTGTGTAAGTCTAGTTTTTTTATCAGATTAGACAACATTCAAGTAATAGAGCACAAGCCTTACTATGATAGATTAGACACCAGTACTGTGAAATTCGAAATAGATGAAACCCCTATAATGGAAGATTATTAGTTCGGTTGGCCAGATGTGCAATTAACTTGATTTTATCTTGGTTTCAATAAATCTGGTAAATCTAGAAGTTCCATAGGTTTTGAGACTGGTGGGGGGGGGAAATAAAGGTTCGTAGCATGATTTGTTTTCACACTTCAAAACAATCGAATCGATTCTGTGAGACACTTATTTGCGACATCCATAACAATTGAAATTTCATTTTTTCTGACCCAATATTTCCCATTTTGTTGCGTCTTGTTTCTACTGGATCAAAACTCATTTCATCCTTATCTTTACCTTAGTTCGCTCGCTAAATACTAACATTGACTGTTCATTAACCTCACCTCACCTCATCTCTAGTTCTATTATTATTATTATTATTTCCGCCCACCGTCTATTTAGCCTCCTTATTATATACCAAATTCAATGTCCGAAAACTATACCAAAATCGAAAAAGTCGGTGAAGGAGCTTATGGTGTTGTATACAAAGCCAAGGACAACCGTACAGGCCGCATTGTTGCCATGAAAAAGGTTCGCCTCGAATCTGAAGATGAAGGTGTACCGACCACGGCCATTCGTGAAATTTCCGTCCTCAAAGAATTGAATCATGTTAATGTTGTTGGGTAAGTCATATATATACTAGTCCTAAACTTTCTACCGGTTACTGAATTTCCCTCAGTCTCTTAGATATCATCCATAGCGACGGAAAGTTGTACCTTGTCTTTGAATTCTTGGATTTAGACCTCAAACGGTACATGGATAAAGCAGGTACGCTTGACCCAATGCAAGTCAAGGTATGTTTTGCCGTTGAACTTAGACTGTATTATCGATTCTTTGATGGAAAGCCAACGCAGCTTGTTTGTTAGAGTTATATATATCAGCTATGCCGAGGAATGGCATATTGCCACGCACGTCGTATTCTGCATCGTGATTTAAAGCCACACAATCTTCTGGTCGATCGTGAAGGTACATTGAAATTGGCTGACTTTGGTCTGGCACGTGCATTTGGTGTTCCGATGCGTAATTACACTCATGAGGTCAGTTTTAATTGGTTGGTTCGGACTCAAAGATATTGATCTTTACTGTCTTCTTAGGTCGTTACGTTGTGGTATCGGGCACCAGAGATTCTTCTCGGCTCTCGTCAGTACTCCACCGGCGTAGATATGTGGAGTGTTGGCTGTATTTTTGCTGAAATGGCGCTTGGTAAGCCACTATTTCCCGGTGACTCAGAGATTGATGAATTGTTCCACATCTTTAGGTTTGTTCTGTTGTTCATAATGTTTCAAAGTCGATTCCTACTCATATACCCTCAGACTGCTGGGAACTCCCAAAAATTCGACATGGCCTGGAGTTGAGAGTCTGCCTGATTATAAAGGAACTTTTCCAAACTGGAATCCCCAGGATTTAGCACAAGTCATCCCCACGATGGACGCAGATGGAATTGATTTATTAAAGGTTCTCTATACTCACCCTTCCATTATACCATTGTTGAAGCACCACTAACCCGATTCCCTATCTAGAAAATGCTTGTATTTGATCCAGTCTATCGAATCTCCGCCAAGAAGGCTCTACAGCATCCTTATTTCTTAGACTTGGACCACTCTCAACTCTAAATTAAGATTTCCCTGATTCCAAACTCACTCACCTTCCGAATTGTCGGCATGAAAATATTCACCCCGCACTTTCTTTGTTCATATTGATTACGATTCAAGTTGATTGTGCCATTTCCACAATATACACACAATATATACACAGAATATATTTATAGAATATGCCAAATCTGATAATGTAGTGTCTTTCTCGAATACTCCCCTAGATATCATACACTGGGCTTACAGCTGAAACTACTCTAAATTTGATTTGAATGCACTTTAATGACTAGGTTCTTATATACATCAAGAAATCCAGTGAGAGTGGCTGGTAACTACGTCAGCTTTTTAGTTGAATGTAGTGCCAAACGATACTAAAATCATCAGGCTTCAGAACCAGCATTTTACACCTGGTTATGTAACGGTACCCTTGATCTAACAGTGCAGTCAGCTCCGCTTGATTGTCGCTTTCTAGCACTATCAGGCCAGTCCTGTTGGTACGAAATGGGCATGATTCTGTAGTGGTTTGTAAGACTTTTGGAACTCTCAAAATATGCTCTCTGCATATGTAAGGTTCACGCTCACGACAATTATAAAGATTGGAGAATAGATTGATACCCGAGGTAGAGACACACAGACCTAATGGGCATCAAATCAGACTCGGTTAAACTTCAAATATAGAGGTATTTAACTCTAAAAATTCAATACCTGACAGTCCTATAACGCTTAAATTCTTGTTAGTGGTTCTTAGTTTCTCTAGAATCTCTTGGATACTCTTTAGAACCAGAGTCCCGAACCTCTCTTTATTCGTTGTTTGAGGAAGGGAGGCCCAAGAAGGATATCGTTCCATGTGATATATATGTAAACCAATTTCATCGTTGGGAAGTTGAGAAATATCGAACAACATTTCATCTTCCAACTGACTTTCGATAATAGCACCTCTAGTCAGTTGAAGCCATCCTTCAGTAGTGAGAGGAACTACACAACAGGTGGCTACAATTTTCTCACTTCCCTCTAGGCCCTTTTCACTTTCATCATAATAATACACCATACCGAACTCAGGGTGATGTGTATACCATTTTGAAAGTGCTTCTACCGTTAATGGCGCTTCTGTTGGATATACTTCAATATCAGAAGTTAGGACCATCTCAAAATCGCCTGGTTTAATGGAGCGCCTTTTCAACATGATTTGTTCAATAAACTGAGCCAAAGGTAATCTAGGAGAAATCGTATGAAACACTTATTGGATTGTATTAACATTCTACGTCAACGGTAAAAATCAAATCGAATGAAAATCCCGTGAATTTCTCTCATTTTAAAACCAACTCAATGCGTGTCTAAGTGCTTACGTACCTAATTTTATGAAACCTTCATTCACGGCACCATTATTTGGTTGCTGAAGTTAATAACTATTCTCCTACAAAACACCATGATTGGATATTTACGAGAATAATTATGCTGACTGATAGCCCTCATCAAATATACTACAATAGGGAAGTAACTAACATGGCTTTCCCAAATGACCTAATTTGAACTTGAAGATTCCTATTTTAAATATTTACCCAAACCGGGCTTGAAAAAATTGCCTAGTTGAAAGATTGAACTAATGTACTAAGTAGGGTATCTCCAAGAATGGTATAAACTCCTCTTTGAAGTTCTACCATAAAAGTAGATACTTGGGAACAGTTCCATAGATGGTGATAATCACTAGTGAAGAACTGAGTGAATTTCTCTGTATTATGAATCCCGTCTCATAGCATGATTGGTGGAACCTGGGTTTACATCATCACTTGAAAGTATAAAACGAAGTAAGCCGCGCAGTTGTGAAAGTAACATTCCTTTGTTTACTAGTATGTCCAACAATATCTGCCGCTTTGAAGACCAAACCCACACCATCCCTGAAGGTGGGGATCACCACGGTCATAGTCACGACCATCATGATGCTCATGACCACGGACACACTCACGAGCAAATGGATCATCCCGGCAAATTCACTGAGCGTGAGCCTCCTCTTTACAACCGTAGAGACTGGAGTGAACGTGCTTTCACTGTTGGTATCGGTGGTCCCGTTGGTTCCGGTAAGACTGCTCTGATGCTTTCCCTTTGCAGAGCCCTCCGTGAACGTTACAACATTGCTTGTGTTACCAACGATATCTTCACCAAGGAAGATACTGAGTTCTTGGTCCGTAATGAGGCTCTTCCTAGAGAACGTATTCGTGCCATCGAAACTGGTGGTTGCCCTCATGCTGCTATTCGTGAGGATGTCTCTGCTAACATGAACGCTTTGGAAGAATTGCACGCTCAATTCAACTGTGAACTTTTGTTGATCGAATCTGGTGGTGATAACCTTGCTGCTAACTATTCTCGTGAATTGGCTGATTTCATCATCTACGTCATTGATGTTGCTGGTGGTGATAAGGTCCCCAGAAAGGGTGGCCCAGGTATTACCCAATCTGACCTTTTGGTTATCAACAAGACTGATCTTGCTCCTATTGTTGGTGCTGATTTGGATGTCATGGCCAGAGATGCTAAGAAGATGCGTGATAATGGTCCCACTGTATTTGCTCAAGTCAAGAACGGTCCTGGTTTACAAGATATTATCGATTACATCTTGGCCGCCTGGGAGCAAAGTGGTGCTAAGGCCGCTAGCAAGCAATAAGCTATTAGTGATGTTCATTGTACATTAAATAATTCTTATAATAAATCCTTCGAACATTCTACATGTGACGTTTAACATACTCCTTAATCATGGCTTCAATAATGGTCTAGCTAGTCGTAGTCGCATCGGACCTTAATCAACGTTTGATGAAATATTTTATTTGTTACAAGGTTTTTCGTTATATGGTCAGAATCTGTATTGCTACTCAGCTTTGCCCCTTCTCATGCGGAAAAATTGTGCACTACCATCTGGTATTGGAGTAGTCGTGATTCAAACAGTTCAAAATAGTAGGATTTTAGTGTTTAAGGTACAAGGTGACTTTATTGTGATGAAAATTTACATTTTATTCTTTATCATACATTAATTTACCACTTAGTTTCTTTGTCCGAATGTTCTTGAGCCTTTTTTGCAGCACTATTTGCTTTTTGCTGGGGATTCATATTTTTCCCTTGGTTGACTTCTGATTTGGCTTGTTCTACTTGTGGCTTGACTTCTTTTGCCATCTT